>WBZZ01002602.1:17500-31701 GCA_019918135.1 Paulinella micropora | reverse complement strand
ATCCCACCCGGACACTACTCAGGGTAATCGTTTCGAGGTGGTGGAATGACTGGAGGGGGAAGAAGAGAGGAAGGAGAAGACTGTGAAGTTTAACCCTAAAGTCACAGTGCTTTCTAATGCTGTTGTGCAGACTGGGCCAACGCTTCCTCAATCTGAATACAAAGATGTGGGTACACAGAGACTGCAGCCCCAAGGTAGTCTCATACCCGTTCATACATCACGGTTACCAATGATAACTGATGCAAATAGGAAGGCGAGACTTGCGATGGAGGCGAGGAGGCCAATGGCAGACGTATCGCCTCGGCCAAGCAAACAACCACGAACAGACTCAATGTCTACGATCGCGGCGGGTGGCGAGCAAAAAGACAATGTGTGTACTCAAGTACCACAAGACAATGTCGCTCACATAGTAAACGCACCAGTACCGCAGAATAATAAAAATGTTAATGAGGTGAAGCAGGAGGAGAAGAAGGAGGAGTTGAAAAACTGAGAGACAAGACTCCAAAATTTGGAACGTAAAGTTCTTGTTCTCGCAGCCAATATACACAGGCCCGATGCTCTGTGTTATACGGAACTTTATTGTGAAACATTGAAGACAATATTAAAAGTTGGTAATGATACGATGGCGAATATTAATATTGTCGGCCGGAAGTTTTTTAATCGATACCGGGACTGGGTGGACGGAAATATGAAAAATTCGACTGGCACTCTGAAGGGAGTGGATAGCCGGACGGTCATCACGGGAATCATCACACTGACCTTTAAATATTAAAATCCGCACGAGTATACCGCATGGACCTTTATGTCGTCCCCGGTTTAACTTACCACGGGTCAATATTACTATCGTATGACCAATTGGCTACGATGGGGGCTGTGATTGATTCCGCCGCACGGCGAGTGATATATGGAGTAAAAAGAGGAGAAAAGAACGATATTGATCCCTTCAACGCTACTGACTCTTATGAGGCTTATGAGCTGAGTCTAGTGACGGATCACAAAAAGATGGCCATCGCACATGAGGCACTTGAGGTGTACGTTCACCCCCATGTCGTAAGACCGGATGAGCTGTCCTGGACCGACAATTGGGAATCCCAAGTGTGCACTGTCACAGTTCCGACATGCCATTGGGACAAAAAGTCTATTGATGACTTAATCGAGAAGCGAAAGGAGGAGATTATATGTGTCGCACAAAGAAGCCCGTCGTTGGCGAGATTCGCGGAAGGAGTAGGAACAGATGTCCATATTACTAACGGATACTGTTTCCATGCGAAAGTAGGAGAAGAAAAATGGGAGGCGTTTGTACCAAGGAGAACGGCGCGAATCCCGGATACTCCACCAGAAACTATTAAAAGTTTTATTACTGATTTCTGGGGTGACGAGCCGACGTGGCCGCGTTCACTAACTGAAGTGAAGAAATGCTTACGGACTTTATTCGAAAATAATAAGCTGTATACTATTATCCTGCCATATAATGAGAAGGCGATATGGGCGCAGGAAATAAGGGACCGGCTTATTGATCATCCTATACCGGTACCCTCTCGCAAGCAACAGCTAGTGGTGGCTTGTCGTATGGGAACTCGTGAGCAGAGCAGTGCATACAAGCGGAAGCTCAGAGACTTCGACAAGTTGAAATTGATACCGCAAGCATTCACATGCTTTGATGGTTTTTACACCCGTAAAGCTCCTTTGCAATACGCGAGACTCATTGACATGCTGATGGAGCTCGGTAAAGATGATGAGCCGGACACGGTCACGTATGAAAAGACGGGCCTAGATGATGTCTCGGAAGAGGACTTAGGCTTGGAGGAGGACAGAGAACCCCTCAAGCAACATAAGCAGATGTCTGATGAAGATTTTCAAGAGGCGGCGCAGAAAATATTGGAAGAAGGAGTAGGCACGGAGAAGGAGAAGGAGCTTTTAAAAGCCAAATTAGAGGCGAACAAGGAAATTTTTGACCCTTCACATGCAGGTGGTGTCAAGCCTGAAGATTTCACTGCGGTTATTTACAAAATACCGGGTGCGGAGCCGTCACCGGCACCACGAAGGGCGAATTTGAGTATACATGAGGCGAAGATAGCGGAGGAGCTAGCAAGACAGCTGCTCAATGAGGACTTTATTGAGAGATCAACATCTCCAATAGTCTCACAACCGAGAATAGTGCCGAAGCCAGGAGGAGAATGGCGCCTGACAGTTAACTATGCTCGTGTTAACAAGGTGCTGGAGGAAGAGAGAAATCCTCTCCCGACATTAGAAGAAGGAAGGAGAGTACTGCGGAATGCAAAATTATATTCGGTCATTGACCTTAAGAATGGCTTCTGGCAGATACCACTGGAGGAAAAGTCCAGATGGCTGACGGCGTTTGTGGTGGGTATGGAAATATACCAATGGAAAGTGCTTCCGATGGGCCTCAAGCAAGCCTCAGGACTTTTCCAGAAGGCGATGCAGAAGATGTTGAGCAGTCAGTACGATGATTTGTCTGACGGAGGCTTTATGAGAAGGCGGGGACAGAAGGCGGGAGAATATGCATTTTGCTATATCGATGACATTATCGTATACTCTAACACAATGGAGGAGCATATCGATCATTGGTCCGATATATTCAGGCGCATCGGAGCTTTTGGCCTGAAGTGCAATCTAAAGAAGTGTCAACTTGCCAAGACGAGTGTGACATACTTAGGGTACGAGATCTCCCATAATCGAGTCTCGATATCCAAAGAGAAGAGGGAGGAGATTATGAATCGACCGATACCGAAGAACTGCACTGCATTGCACTCATTCCTTGCGATGGCGCAATACTATAGCCAGTTTATACCCGATTGGGGTGCAACACGGGCTAAGTTGGAGAAAATGATAGATTTTGGAGACTTTGAGAAGTGGGGCGAAGAGGCTTTGCAAGCGTTTCATGCGCTCAAAGATCTTATTTATAAAGACCCGAAAGACGGAGGACTGGTGTTAACGATGCCCGACTTTACGAAACAATTCGTAGTCGATACAGACGCATCTAAGTTTGCGATTGGGGCTGTATTACAACAAGAGGATGAGGAGAAGAAATTACGCCCAATCATGTTTATTAGTAGGAAGTTGTGTGCGGCGGAGAGAAACTATTGCACAAGGCAAAGAGAGGCGTTAGCGGTGGTGTGGGCCTTCAAGAGGCTCAGAGAGTATTTGTGGGGAGGACCTCAATTTACTGTCAGAACTGATCATCATAACCTGTTATGGTTGATGAATCATGAACAGACTGGACGGCTGGCGCGGTGGCAAGCGTTCTTGTCTTGTTTCGATTTTACAATGGTCCATCTACCGGGAAAGCGAAATGTGGTCGCTGATAGCCTCTCTAGGCTAGAGTTTAACTCAGAAGTATCGGCGTTGGTGTCCACGGTGGAGATGGAAGACTTGTCCACTGACAAGGTGTATGAGGTCAGCCACATTGAGGCGATGGAGATGGCGAGTGGAGTCCGATATGACCGCACAGGTCTACGGTACAGTCCACAAGGCCCGGATCACGGGATATGTTGTGAGCTACATACCCAGGAGGACGCTGAGTGGTCCTATGAGGTATATGAGAATGCGAAGGCGAACATAAGAGAGGAAGAGGAGACGCAGGATGTTTATGCGGAGCCTCCTCAAGAGCGGAGAAGTGACCTCGATGATGACCCGGAAAGAATCGGGATACGGCTAGAAGATGGTACTATCCATATAGCCTCGCCTACCGCATGGAGGCAACAACAGGCTCAAGATCCGGAGTTTAAGGAACTCATACAGTTATATCAGAACCCGGATGAGCTGAAGATGACGAAAGCGATCAAAGATCAGATGAAGGAGATGGGATGGAGAGATGGTCTACTGTGGTACAAGGGCCTTCACGGTCGCTATGCGTCACAGCCGGACAAATGGACCCTTTGGGTACCGGAGAGTCTGAGACAATTTATATTTGTCGCAGCCCACAATTGCCCACTTTTGGCGCATCCGGGTCGACAACGAACTCACATGTTCGTAGCGAGGCGATTCTGGTGGAAGAAGATGAAGGAGGAGATAGATCAGGCGGTGGATGCATGCATCCCGTGCAAGATAAACAAAACACCACTGAAGGCAAATTTCGGCCTGATTGGCGAATTTCCTCTTCATGCGGGGATGTTTGAGTTTATAAACATTGATCATATGGGACCTTTCCCAGAATCGAAGGATGGTTACAAATACCTCCTCACGGCTATTGACAGAGCCACCAACTATGTGTGGATCATCCCTGTCAAAGACGTTACCGGCAAGACGACGGCCGAGGCGCTGATCGATAGGATCATCTCACAGATCGGAGTACCAAGAAAGATATGTTCTGATCGAGGCTCGGACTTACCCGCTTAAGAGGCTTATTAATATTAACGGCCTCTTGTTGTGTCTGAACTTTCACTGACACAGTGGTATATTATATTAAAGTAGCAAATATTTACATATCTGCTGCTACAATCCCCTCTCCCCTGTTTATCAGACAACCCTCATTTATTAGGAGTAAATGTGAGCAGTAGGAATATGGAGGCTGTCGAGGTTTGGCTCGAGGTTGATTGCTTCTCCTCCTTCTTGGGATCGTATGGACGATTGAAAGAGAGAAATTTAACTGTTGGCGTTACTTCGAATGATTTTGGTTTCGGATTTTGTGTGAAATTCGAATTTGACTTCTGTTTTGAATTTCAAATTTGAATTTTGAATTTCGCTCTTACACATTCCCCCCTGATGACTCTTGTTATCCAAATATGAGTAGTAACCCTCTTCGGTCTGGCTTCCACTCGTCCCGGGGCTGTTAGCAGGTTGTTAGCGCCAGGCACTGTCGACTGGGTATCGGTATCGGGTCATCGACCACCCTATCCAGTACATCCCTCCACCACATCACGGTGGGGTGTATCGGGAGTATAATGGTGATGTCCTCACCCCGATCTAACCTGTCCGCCAAGAGCTTCGGCACCTTCGCCAAACTCTCTGGCTGGATCATGGGTTCCGATCCCTTATACCATTGTCGTTACGGTAGCTTTTCCATGACGTCGTCATCCTCTGTGAGGCGTTTGGACGCATGGAAGACTAGACTGGACTTGACCCTAAGATGAATTCGTGTGGTTGCCTCTGCCCGCCTCCGTAGAGGTAGGTTGGTCAGACCCGTGCCATGATTCCTCCTGCTTCCGTAGGAGCAAGACTTGGGCATCTCGTTTTGCTGCTAAATCCTCGAAGTCCGACCATGGGCCGATCAACGCCGGGACATATACATTCGTGTATACCCATGCTGTGCTAGCGGGCGTTACACGTTGCTGCGTCCGTATATCATGCGGTGTGGCTGGTGCGGGAGGGATCAAAGTCACCTGTGCCCTTCCCCTATACGGATGATCTTGAGGACGGGCGGGGCTGAGATTAAGTATAGTGTGCTGACACATGTCGTCCCCTGCCATACTTAATAACATCCTGACCCAAGAGGAGCTGTGCCTCCATCATCTTGAGGTCAGATTTGCCCAGCACTATAGTACCAGGGAAATTCTGCACCACCAATACATGTATGGTGTATGTCATGCCAGTCGGGAATTCCACGTCAACGGTAGGCGACCTAATAGTATGGTCGCGCTGCGTCCGTCGTTGGCCCCGCGGATATATCCGAGTTTCCCAGTGCGCGTGAAATTGAATAATTTACCGTATTTATCGATAAATCTACGACCCGTGAAGGTGATTTGTTCCATACTGTCGTTACCTGTGTACAGGTGTGCGTTGAGTTCCCGCCAATATAGTCGGGTGTAACTCATGTCCCTTGCCTCCGCTGCCGGGAGGTCCTGGGGTTCGGCTGTCGACGTCAAGGCCTGTCGTAGTTCAATTTCCTCATAACGTTGCGCCATCCGGCGTCTCGCGTCACCAAGCTTGTCCGGGTCCACCAAGGGTGTTAGCCCCATCTGACTAACTACCGCCGGAGCAACGCTTGGGCCGTCTCGTGGGCCCGGGAGCACTAGTGTATCCCGTGTCTCGAATGGTGATGCGGTGTATATGTCCTCTGTGTATGAAGGGAAAGCGTGATCAATATGAGGTATATGTGGGTGATTAATATCCAAACCTGCCACCGTTCCCGGTGCTAGTCTAACATTTCGACCGAACTAAGACCTCTGTGGAACTACCGACTGTTTTGCCCTGGCTTTAATGTTATTCACCTTCTTCTCAAAAGGGGCGGTTTTCTGTAATTTGGAGACTGGTATGGATCCCGCACTACTTGCGCAGGACCTGGTGCCCGCTGTGCGGCCACGGCAACTTAGCCCGTCCACGTTAAGGTCTTCCGCGTTAGTAGTCTGTGCGACAGCGTCTTGGGTGGGGATATGTGAGGGTCCGCCTTTACTTTGCTGTGGATGGACGTCGCCTCAGGTGTAGGCGTAGGACCACAACTACCATTGTTACCCTCGGTTACCCCGTCATTCACCCCTGCCGTAGCAGAACTGTCTACTGAGGGGCCTGAGACCCCCGCAAGGCTATCTAAAAGTGGTGTGGGTTCGACCTCGACAACCCTATCCGTCGGCGGTGCAGCAGTGACTGCCATCACCTGATCCGGCGTTGGTGTGTCTTCAATCCCCACTATCCTGTCTACTGGTGGGGTCGTAACCACCATGTTCGTGTCTACTAGTGGTGTGGCTGCGATCTCGACCAACTCATCCGTCGATGATGCAGCAGTAACTGCCATCACCTGATCCGACGGTGGTGTGTCCCCGATCCCCACTACCCTGTCTACCGGTTGGGTTGCAACCTCCACTCCGGTGTCTACGGCTGGTCCGTCACCATCCTCGGTGGTAACCGTCACCAACGAATGCGCAAAGCGCACCCGCTTGCGGCCCCCGGCGTGTTCCCTTTCGGCTTGCCGTTTAGCCTTTGAACTTGCGCTTCTTGGCGGACTCTGGCTGGCCTTGGCCTGCACACCACACGTGACGTGTCGTGAGTGTTTGCGTTTGCGTTATCGTGCAGTGGGAGTACCCATCTGGTTCAGGAGTGACTCCTGCCCGGGCATGTATGTCCCGAACTATTCCGCCGCCAAGTATATTTGCATCAGAGTGTCGGCTTCCGCGTCGAACGAGGCGCGCCAGATCGCCACATGGCCGTTGGGCATCATGGTGATCTTGCCGTCGTCCCCAACGTCCGGGATTGGCAATTTCATGTATGCCTGCTGTTTTGGGCAGGGCACCCAATCACCATCGTCCGATTTCCGAACCTTCGATTCTCCCGCCATGTATCTGCGGGCGTACCGCTTCATGGCTATTGGGTGTTGCGGGGTGCCCGGGTATATGTGCCAACCCGGACACGATTCACCCATAAGGCACTACCACACCCAGAACCGGTCATCCGGTAGGACGTTGAATCCCATTGCATGATGCAAATAGTCACAAATGGCGGCCGACTTGACCACTGGGCAGTACTAAGCCTGTCTAGCCTTTGTATGCCATATGGACATTTGCACGGTCCCGGTTCGAATCGGATGGGCAACGCATTAACTTAAAGTGGTTGGTTTGTTGGCAGTGGGATCGGCAGCGCCTTCCTCTTCTTTGGCTCAGTCTGCCTTTGAGTGATCCCCCTTGCGTCTGACTTGCAGGTGGTGTAGGAGGCGGTGTGTATGTATACGTAGGCGGCGACGATCCCAAACCCACTGGAGGTGGCGATTGGAAGCCCGAGCTTGCCGTCGGTACGTATGATGTCGCGCTGCAGCTTGCATATAGCGAGACGGGGGTGTATGAACTCTACGAACTTGACTGACAAGTTTTATATGTTGATCCCCAATATGGGTTCGAATGGCCTGAGGAGCTCGACGATGATTGCCAATACTGGTTCGACGAGTTCGACGATGACCGTCCATAGGGGTTTGACCCCGCATGTGAGTGCCTCCCCACGATGTGAACGTAACAAACGTTAAGATATCAAAGTGTGGTTCAATTGCCGCCCTCTGATGATCTGGCAGTTGGAGCATCACAGATTGCATCGCATGAAGTAAGGTTGACGCCCTTTTCAGGCGTTCTTCCTGATTCTCCTCAGGCCCCAATATTTTGTCCTGACTAGAACAGTCGCAAACTATCAAGAAGACATATTTGACCACCTTTTGAAGTACTGTTTTCCAAGGAATGATGTGCAGTCAAAGAGAAAAATTACTCAAGAATTTCTTAAAACATTATCAAATGAGACATGATAAACAAGGCTGCATAGTTAGATTACAGAAAGAAAGTGAGTGTAAGATAAAAATAGCTTTCGCTTCCTACTCTCTTCTTGTGCTTTTTTGACACTTGGCTTGAATTAAAAAAAAAAATCGATAGCGTTGTGCCATCCGGACACTTTTCCAAAAAATCCGGGAAAATTTCCATCCAGTCTTTTATAAAAACTACTTAATATTTGTTCAAACCGATTGAAGATTCTGAAAGCTGTTTACTTAAACTTTAATATAGTAAAGTTTAATTACTAGAATGGCAAAGTCTACACTAATGAACTTCATAGTGCGATGAAATTACATATGCCTCTTCTTTATTACAACTAATTCAATCCACTCCGCTAGTAACCCAATTCTCTGTTCTTATATATATAAATAAGGGTCAACGATGATGGAAAATGTGGGAGACTAGCGAAGCGGCCAAAAACAACCAATGCAAACACCAGCCAATTGCAGTGGTCCGGCCTAACGATAATATATTCCAGTCTAAAAAGTGTAACGGTCACTGGAGTCTAGTAATATTATAAGGACGATTTCAAAGAGGTGCCGCCCATCCACAAGGAGGCTGGCATAGACCAAGACGATGCTTATCGGGCACCGATAGCTGAGAAGGAGGAGAGTGAGGTGGACAGTAAGGAGAAGACTGACCGCATAAGCGCGGTGGGGACTCAGTCTAAGTCTCCGCGAGAGCATACCGGAAAGAAGGAGAAGATCACAGAGGCGCAGCTAAGGAGATCGCGGAATGATCTTATCAACGACCAACCGAGGAAGGCGATGAGGTCGATGGGATCAAAGGACGTCCAAGGGGACGGACGCTGACCCAAACGCGGGCAACGTTGAGATTGTCCATGAGCGATGGAAGGAAGGCGATGCGATAGCAACCATCGCATGGGTGAAAAATGCTTTCTATCTGATGAGACGAGCGGAACAACATGTCGCTGATGACACTCTCTCAGACTTATACTTGATGAGGGTCGTGGCGGTCCCACGACAGATGCGTGTCACACGGACACTCAAAATATCATCAGCCGCAAAAATAGTACAACCGATACTCCAGTTTTGGAAAAGTATGGACCCGGTTGAGGATCCAAAGGCAAGACGTTATCTGCCAGTATATAAAGACGCAAAAAGTCTCGAGACATGGGATGATACAATTACTCCCAGAGACAAGGATTACACTGCGTGGACCATTCAGACACTGCCAAGAGGAGTGCTTGATGTCCCTTTTGAATTATCGTTGGGCGGAATCCCTAATAAGATCTGGGACATTCTCGAACAGTCAGAGTTCGATCTGACTTTTGTTGGTGGTCCTCCACTAGGCAAAGAAATCCGCGCCAGACGACGAAGGCAGTGACAAAGAAATTATTTTTCTTTATGCGTCTCAAACAAACTGGTTGATTGCCCACGGCGTATCATGATTTGATCATGCATCATCATTTATCAATATGAATATTAAAAAGACTCAGTGATATAACTTGGCATTCGATCGCAACATACGAGTGCGAAATGTCGATCGACGATGATACTACACCGTATACGGGGATCGCTAGTGTATTGAGCGATGGTGTGCCCGGGTATGACCCTTTCCAAGTCCTGAGATGATGTTCTCGAAAATGAAATGTTCTCTGAAACTTTCATTAAATTATTTTTTACGATAGATTATATACTGTCGTACCTGAGCACGGTCAATCTCTACTTGTGTCGGTATATCGCAGGGTTGGGTACATACACCTCGACTTCGGATATAGCTATTAGGACTGGCACCCTAATACTATATCATAGGATATCCGCCTTATACAAGGGTATGTCATTAAAAAAGACAATGTACTTACGATCTCCCTGTGAATAATAATAATAATAATAATAATAATAATAATAATAATAATAATAATAATAATAATAATAATAATAATAATAATAATAATAATGATAATGATAAGAAGAAGAAGGAGATCAAAGGGGGAATCGTACTACAGCACCACGTTGCTTGTATTTTTTATTAATAGTACGTTTGTTCTTGACATACTGCCGAGAAAAAAAAAAAAAAAAAAAAAAAAGAGATTGAGGGGAAGGAGTTCAAAAATCTACAAGAATGGCTGGAGAATCCGCTTTGACGTGCCGTATGAGGATATATTTATCGTCTTTTAGCGTCTATCCGTGGGTCGATGCGCTGTGTGGCATGACTCCATAGCGCATACTATTTGCAGAAAGAAATCAGAAGGTGTATGACAAAAATGCTATTTCCTTCATAAAATCGGGAGGGGGTACTGTAGGCATCACCCCCCGGATAGCCGGTAAAAAGTACCTTTTCCTGGTGACAGGTGCACCAGCTTGTTTTTCAGTATTATTTGTCCGGATTGGACCTGATGCCATTTTATTCCTGGTCTGTTTCCGTTTTCCTTTTTTGGCTTCACTGAGCTAATATAACGAGACATCATTCTCATCTTTTGAGGACTGTGTTTGGTTGTATTACCGACTTTTTACGAGCTATCGTTGGGGGCATTACACCGTGTCATTTCTAATGTTACCACTCCACCACTCATCGTGAAAACACATGGCCATAACATTGCAACCCCCCTTGCAAATATATCATCAAGGTTTCCACAAGGCTTCCCAGCACATCCGTGTGTGTCGTGACATGTGTGGTATATCCCTGTGACATGTGCTGACAGCAACCGCTGCTCATCTCACGAAACTTGAAGGCTCAAAAACCCATAAAGAACCCATGAAATGTATTCCCCCAACATATATGCCTCCAAATGCAACCATATTTCATAATAAGTGCCGAGTTCTCATGCGAAAAACCACTTCCCGCCATGTGATGTGTGTGTCCCACATACTGCAACCCTTGCTCATCCCCTCCAAACACATGAGAACCCAAAAGCAACTCAAGAAAAGCGTACCCTCAACATATATCCATCCAAAAACATCCAAACTTGAATGCCATCAATAAATGTCAAGTTCCCCATGAATAAACCATGTCGCAACTTCAGTCGAATCTGTGTGATTTTTTCTCAAGTCAGAGATGTCCCAAAATTTCCGAGTAACGAGGAAAATCATATGTTTTCCCTACCCGTAACTATGTTTTTATTAGCGACTCCATTGTTACAGCGGTGACTCAATGACTATGATTTACTAGTACTGACTCTTGAATAATATAAACGTCCGAGTCTACATATGAACTAACGACATCAAGAATGAGGAATACCTAACTTAGAAGGGACTTCGTACTCTCCAAGTTGAAGCCAAGGATAACCGACAGCCTGAGACCGGAACATACTACTAGGAGTGATGCCATCATATCATAGTATCGGGTGGGCCGGCATACCCTTGGCCCGGGTGGCATGAACTCAGTTTAGGAGAACGTGGCGCGGCTAGCTCCTGACTGAACGCAGCATGTTATAAAAAGTTACAACCGTGACTTGATAGTAGTGAAATATTTCAAGTTATCAAGTTTTCTCATGAACTCAGTGTCAGTGAATGGTGTACAATATTGAAAATGGATGCTATTAATACTATCATCTCAGTGATAGCACCACTAAGGAACCTGGCAGGACTACGCGGCTTTTACATATGAATAAATTAATCTGTTAACGGCAGTTGAAAACGTAACAACTACAAGTTATGACAGTTGATAAATAAACGAAAAAATGGAGTAACGGAACTAAAACTTGAATAGATGTGTAAACTTAAGTAGAACTTGAAGTATAAACCGGCTTGAAGAAATTTTAACACAATAATAATAATTCGGTCCGGTACTGTATTCCGATAAAATACTACACAAAAATTAGTGTTGAGGAGAGAAGAAGAGAGATCGGGTCCAGGGGTTTGGAGAAATAGAAGAGGAACAGATGGTAATGAGAAGCGGGGAAGGTGGGATAATACTAAGAAGAGAAGAACGGAGGGAAACACAGACTACCGATGAGTAATCAAGGGCAAAAGTAGACTTAGGCAGTTGTTTTTTTTTCAAGTTTTTTTTCAAGTTTTGTTGTTGTTGTTGTTGTTGTTGTTGTTGTTGTTGTTGTTATTGTTGTTTGTTTGTGACTACGTGACTTCGACTTCCCATTCATCATGAGTCCCTACGAGTGACGGTTGAAGGTTTTATGTAAAAAGTGATTGCAAAAAAAACGTATATCAAGATACCGCATAATAATTTTTACGCAAAAACCTAAGGGATGAGTGCGAAGTCGAAGTATGCAAGGAAAGTGGTAAAGAGGTACTCTTCAAAGTCAGAAGGATAGGTCCAAAACAAAGGTGAATCTTCAGAGTCAGAACGAAGGTTGGCACAGTTTACGCCATAATAATAAGTGAATGATGCCAGCTGGGCGAGAAGAGTACGTCCCAGCAAAAATAAAAGCTGAGAGGTAATAATTTAGTGAAACCCAATTGGCAAAGCAACCCTAAAGGCAAGAATCGGACCTGAAAGCGTTGAAATAAAACAATAATAAATGTTGTTTTGCACACTGAAACAAACGAAGGCATCATGCTTGCAACTATCATGGAAATTACTTGAGGATAATACAGTAACACTACGAACAAAGCTGGTTTTTCTTGAATGATTTGAGTCAAAAAGTTTCTAACATTTTGGAACCATTTTGTTGGCTTGATGCTTTCTCCATGAGAAATCACAGTCACTAAGAATGATAAGTTGAGACCACAGCTGGGTGCCATTTACGATTGCTTGCTGGTAGGCTATGGGATGTCATCTCTGGTCAGAATATTACTCCTTGGTCCGTATATCCCGTCCACGTTGATCTCTCCGGGGAAAAACCACCTCTCTGTGAAGCCCGAGCCACATTGCGGGCAGACATAGGGAATATTGGGACAGGAGTTGATGAGCGGGCGCACACCATCAACTGGGTCGTTGTTGAGCACGGCTACGCCCGGACATTTGGGACAGATTGGGTTTCCCATGGGAACCAACCCTGCAAACATCAAATCACATCATATCACATCACATCACATCACGTGTATTGTATTGTATTGTATTATATTGTATTGTATTGTATTGTATTGTATTGTATTCATGCCACATCAGATCACATCGAATCACATCACATGACATCACATCACATCTCACATCTCACCACATCACGTCACATCACTCACATACATACATACAAAACAACACAACACAAAACACGACACAGTACAGTACAATACAACACAACACAACACAACACAATCACAACACAATCACAATACAATACAACACAACACAACAACAGAATACAACGCAACACAACACAATACAACACAACATAATACAACACAACACAACACAACACGACACAACACAATACAATAGTACAATACAATACAATACAATACAATACAATACTACAATACAATACAATACAATACAATACAATACAATACAATACAATACAATACAAGACAAGACAAGACAAGACAAGACAAGACAAGACAAGACAAGACAATACAATACAATACAATACAATACAAAACAATGCAATACAATTCAATACAATAAAATACAATACAATACAATACAATACAATGCTGTGACTGCTTTTTTTTACACTTCATTTTTCTCTTTTTGTATCTCTTGGTACATCTTCCATTTGATCTCTTCTGACTCAGCTCTATGAGTGGCAAACATTCTCAATTCAATACTATTACTTGCATACAATACAATACAATACAATACAATACAATACAACACAATACAATACAATACAATACAATACACTACAATGCAGTGCAGTGCAATACAATGCAATACAATACAATACAATACAATACAATACAATACAATACAATACAATATGATACAATATGATACAATAATAAAATACAATACAATGCAATACAATGCAACGCAACACAATACAATACAATACAATACAATACAATACAAGACAAGACAAGACAAGACAAGACAAGACAATACAATACAATACAGTACAGTACAATACAATACAATACAATTACAATACAATTACAATACAATTACAATACAATTACAATACAATTACAATACAAT
>WBZZ01002602.1:2500-12500 GCA_019918135.1 Paulinella micropora | reverse complement strand
CACTGCGCCTCTCAAAAATCACTCAGTGATTATTTATGTTGAATTGAAAAGCAATTTTCAAGCGTAATACAGCAGAGGACATTCAAGTGTCAAAGTCAACCATCAGATTTGAATTAACAACCAGAATTCAAATTAGTTCAATTTAACTGTAACATTTCGCAAAATTGTGCTGATTTTACGGACGGATATAGTCGTTAAATTAAACTGATTTGAATTCTGCTTTTTAATTTGAATTTGATGATTGACTTTGACACTTGAATGTCCTCGGCTGTATCTAGAAACTTCAAAGTACTCAACGACAACTTCGGTCTCGAGTGGTCCACTGCGAACAACATGAGTACTGACTTCGATGATTCAATGTATAATGTCTGAGAAATCTGGAGTGAGCTTCAGTGCAGGGTGTAACACCCACGGTATACTACATCGTTATTTCCCTATTAGTTTGGATAGGAATTCACTCGTGGAAGTGATTCCTTATTATTAAATGTATTTTAAGATGAATTCTTATTACATTTCCGGTTTCGGCTTGAAGAATACTTCCGGTTTTAATATTATATTAGGATAAAGGATATGGGGGGAGCCTGAGCTTGGAAGCTTGGACCTCATAGAGCCTACAACTTCAATCCTAAATGATCATTTTACAGGTGACTCAAATGTTTATCGGAATGGTGACTCGGAAGGTTCAAGTGTTAGGATTTAAGTCACAAGTTTCACTACGCTGTGACATCCTTAGTCAGAAGTTAACCTCCCACATTATTAATAATAGCGTTGACCAGAACCTTTTGGAACAAATGTAGTATTAATAACCGTTTGTAGTATCATTGAAGCGAAAATCATCCGGGTACAGAAAGTCATTCCGCAGTGGAATTTAGCCGCTTTTTTCCCGTGACTGGGAATCATCGGAAGTTTAGTCAGGCAGTGACTAAAAGTCAGTGAAATTGCACTTATGTGTTACTATATGATGTTTTTTGGTTCTATCACTAATGTTTTGAAGCCGGGTTCAACTTGGCATTTGTGCAGGTTGCGAACTACTATGATATGCGCAGATCAGTACGGGTAAATATGCTACCTGACCTTTTCTTGTACCCCTATACACAGTGATATATAGATGAGCCGCCTAGTCACCCATATCCGAGTAGTAGTCAGTTGAGGATATTGAATATGGTTATATTAATACCTGTTTTATATATACTTTGAGCCGGCCGGTTGAAAACGATAATATTAATATTAAGACCGTGGCTCCACAAGTAACCGGTACCGTGACTACTTTTTACGCCGGATAATCATATTATCGTTAGGGCGGACATTAGGAAATGGCTCAGGCCTCTGTTTCCTTTTTGTTGCTTGGCTCTGACAGTTTCCTATATTTTCCCACCATACTGGTTTCCTCTCTTTTGCAGAGGAGGAAGATTAAGTTATTCTCAGAGTGCTTGGATTGAGTGGATATAGACCCCGGCTTGCCGCATTAAATAATATCCTTTTGATCCTAACAGACAAAAGTGGAGTCCCAGCCTAAAATTTTTTCTATAATCCAAATCCATTCAAGAAATTTGAAAAAGCCACTTTCCCAAGAGAAAGAAGAAGGAAAGGTAGTGGGGGAGCGTAGGAAAGGAGCTGAGGGGTGTGAGGAGTGTGCAGTGCACAAAAACAACAGTGAAACGTTGCACGGAGGCCCAAACAGCGGCACGGCAAGACACTCGTTGTGTGTACGACTCTAACACTAACAATCGTGTGTTTGGTGACTGTGGGGTCACGAAGTGTGTCTCCAGTGGTATAATAACACAGTAGTGTTCACTGGATTGATCGTCGACATAATGTCGAGTCAGAGGAGTGCTTTACCAGCACACCCACAGTAATTAAAAAGACCTACGGTCTGTTCCCTGGGGGCATTCCTACACTTATCCCCATACATCCTCTTTACGAGGAGAACAACAACCAACAACACACTCAGACTCCAGTCTGTATAGCCACACGTGGTTAGCCTCACACAAACGTAAGGAAAACGTAGGGAAATGTAAGGAGGCTGAGGAAAACAGACAGACAAGACACAAACAGAAATCTATTCAATTGGCATAAACCAGATATGCAAGAGCCAGGAGTTAGCTATAAACCAGATCAGCTATTTCTACCATGTGCAGCTCACCGATCACTACTTTTCTTGTTGGTAGGTTGGTAGGTAGGTAGAGAGAGAGAGATACATACATACATACATACATACATACATACATACCATATATACATACATACCATACATACCATACACACCATACATACACCATCCATACATACCATCCATACACATCCATACATACACATCCATACATACCATCCATACATACCATACATACCATACCATACATACCATACCATATACATCATACCATACCATACATACCATACCATACATAGATACATACCATACATACCCTGTTTGCACAAAAGACATACATCCTACACCAAACGTGGTGGCCATCTCTTAGGGGGGTGGTAGGCCAGTCAGACAAGACATAGGCCAAGGAATTTCCGTGCAAAACAGACACGGGAGAGCCAAAACGGAGGGTAATTTTGAGACGATTTTTATTTTTGTCAGAAACAAACAAAACACACACCACTTCTCGCACCTAAGCACTACAAACGTGTTGTGTGGTGTTGAATAGATCGACAAGGGCGAGAATTCTGTTACCGAGCAGCTCCAGATACAAAAAGCTACTGGTGTGTGAAGGGTCTACAGCACTCGGTACACACACACACACACACACACACACACGCCAACACTCACAAACACACCCACCACACTCAGAAAGGAAAGACTACGCTCGTTTTTTGAGTTGGGAGAGAACCTTTTTTCGAAAAGGGGGAACAGTGACCCATTGGGCTGAGCCCAAAGGAGCTCACTGAAAACCTTTTCGTACGTTTTCAGCTGTGTACGCACAGGGGTGGACAAACAACAAACAGACTACTTTGTGAGTAACGAGTGTGGTATGTATTGCCAGGATGCGCACGAACACGTCGACTGGCTTGTGAAAGCACTCAGCAAGGCTTCCCCCAAGCAAGGGGGGGGGGGGGGGGGGAGGGTGAGTCCACTCCAACCTTGACTGATAGACAGTGTATGTGTGGGTTGGTTGTTGTATAAAGTTACGTTGTGCTTAATATACACATTGCTCACACAGTGAACAAAGCACAAGAAAACAAACAGACACTACACCACATTTTCAGAAGAAGCACACGACACTGCTCGTACCAACGCCATGAGGGGCAAAGTGAAAATTACGTAGTTAGGCTCTACAACGAGATCAACCATTGACACTCGCTTGGACATGTCTGAGGGAACAGACTCAACCACAACGCCTTCCACGGAGGGTGAAGGGTTTGCAACTCCAGCTAGGGGAGGAGGAAGAGGAGCGGAAGAACCGATCCCTCGCTCCCCATGGACAAACGCAGAAGACGTGCTAGTGATTCCCAATCGAGCAGTAAAGACCAAGGTCTTGCCCGACCACTACCGTTACCGACCAGAGGGGTGGCCAACAACCCCAACCGATGAGAAGGAGCAGGGTATCAACCCGAACGAATCCACTGCATTTCTTTTTCCCCATAATATGTATGAGGAGAAGGAGTATGTCAGATGTGTCTATAACGATGGGAAGGATATGGGAGTTGTGGGACTGATGTACCAGACACCCTAGCCTCACGTTACATTGCTCCGCGAACATATTCCAACTATCGAGCTTTACACGGCTCTAGCTTTCGCAAGGAATACCTTGTTAGACGATGCATGGTATGCAAACCATCAAAAGTACGCCTCATTGGTGCAAACTTTATTCGTCGACAAGGAAAAACAACCCACCTTAACATATGCATACACCATATATAGCGGAAGACAAGACCGCAGCAACTGACATACGGTGGCTAAATACAGCTGGCTTGCTAAGCATGGGCACGGAACTTCAGGCTATGAACGTCGTCACGGCGCGTGACCTGAAGAACGCGGTCACTGTATGGGATTTGACCCTGACGGAGAGCAAGAGTTGGAGTCTCACAACAACTCCTCTCCGCAGAGGAGCACGGACTACCGCTGTCACGGGTGCATGATACCCTCAACGAAGTGCTTGACACTCTTGAGCTAGCTAACCCCTCGTTCGGATGGGTGGATAAGCTGGTTAAAAAGAGTAAATACTTTAAATGCAACATGCAATTCCGGGCGGCAGGCGCGGATGGGAGGCCGATAGAAGGCAAGATTGAACCCCACGCTGCCGTTAAGCTATATTGGTACAATTACTGTGCCATGTTTGAGCTTGTGTCACAAACCATCAGTAACACACTGAGAATTCACATTGCAAGAGAGGTGGTAATCAAATATGGCCCCGACGTCAAACCCCCAACCATACCAGGTGGGATGAACTTTGTGACTTTTCAATCGGAATACATGGGCCGACCAACGGAATGCGGTGGTGGTAGTCGAGAACGGCCCATACACCCCACTGAAAAACCGGGGTCGGTTAACAACAAACTCGTCGAACAGGCTCTGAAACGGCTTGACGCCGACCTGTCGTTCGATTACGGAAAATATAATCCTCAGCTAAACATCGACTTCGGCGAGGGTCTTCTATCATTGTTTGGTTATGCACGCCTCGATAGCACATTGGGGCAATGCAGTTTAAATGAGGCTGATGCCAAACAATTAATAGCAAACAAAGCCAGTCGATGGGCGTCGCAGGATCTGCTCACAACCCGTTGGGCCCATTGGGACGTGGATGCAGGTAAATTGATCCGTGAGGGAAGGCTGCGAACTCCCATGCGATCACATTACCTACTCGAGCAATTCGTCCGTGGGGCCAATTGGGGGTATATGTGCGACGCCACGATAGTGGAGGATTTCGTGTCGGCAATGGCACAGAGAATGTGGGAAGCCAACGTAGCCCACAATGAAATCGTAGACCTCCCACAGAAACTGATCACGCCCCTTGTCAAAGCGGACCTGGCCGCGTTGTTAATGGCGGTGATCAAGGGCATCGCTAGAGCAACAACCGCCACGGGCCGAACGACAGGCGAATCCTACATCCGGCAAGTATTGTCGGAAGCGCAAGACGCCGACGATAAGGCGTTCAAGCTCAAAAGCTTTTGTCTTAACCGGCTCGTGGAGATTCGAAAGTGGGACAAAACCTTAGTCAGAGTTATTGAGTTATCAAGTTGCTAGTACACAGTTATTGAAGTATCAATCCGTTTTCAATCAATAAAGCCTTATAAAACTACTTGAACTTGATAAACCATGTCAGGACTTTTTTTGCACTTCAAACATCCTGTGAACTCGGCTTTTAAACTCAATGAGAGGGTGAATATTATGTCCAGAAAACTTATGGAAACTGAACTCCAAGTCATAGAGCATGGTTTCAATCAATAAAAACAAAGGAGCATTGTGTGTAGTACAAGTAATGATTCTTCAAAGTCAGGCTGTTGTCTGAGAGAGAAACAGTGATTTCAGGTCTGATGCCTCCAGAGTGCTTTCAGTAAAAGTTATTGTTTTCAACTAAAATATACATTCAAAAAGGACTTCTGCACATTTCAAAAGGTACTGGAGTGTCGAAAACATTATCCAGAGATTCCAAGATGCATTTTTTGTGTTTTAGAAAATTTCTGTTGACACTCCCAAAACTCATGAAGATTTTGAAAAAATCACATAAAATGACTTTTAATAAGTATGTGAACGGATTGCACTTGTTTCCTGACTAAAAAATAGCTAAACCTCTTCGAAAGGCAGGATCATTTTTTTTTTCGAAGTGCCGGAACACGGTTTTTGGTCAGATGGTTTGTTGTCCACACACATCGATATAAAAAATCCTTAAGCACAAGTCACGAATTGAACACATGCTATCTACTCATTCACATATTGCTGTTGACATTCAAGACAACAAAAAAAATTGATTTTTCTGTTTTGGTTGGAATTTCAGTTTTGGTTGGAATTTTGATTTTGGGTGAAAATTTGAATTTTTCAAATTAACGGCTATATTCGTCCGCAAAATATCGTAAATTTTCGCGAAATGTTACCGTTAAATTTGAAAATTTGAATTTTTGTCACAAAAATGAAAAACTGTCACAAAAATGAAAATCTGACACAAAAATGAAAAACTAATTTTTGTTGTTGTCTTGAATGTCAACAGCAATAACACACAGTACAGGAGGCTGCACATTCTTAAGCTGAGAAATACAATGCACATTTTCTGACTTCTGGACTGCCATCTTTTCCTAGCACGGTCGGCCCGCAAATCACCACAGAAAATGATTGAATTTCCGGGAATTTTTTCCCTTGAAAAAATTCAGAAATAGCCCAAACTCCAGGAAAAATCTCCACCTAAACCAGAAGGTAGTTTAAAAAAATGTCTGAAAATTTAGAAAGCTCGCATCTTGAACTAGTGCCCACCAATTTTTTACACCCTCTTACCTTATAAAAAGTAATTCATTTTAATAAATATATATTACCGTTAACACTAGAAATTGAATTCAAATTCAAAAGTAATTTTTTTCTCGTGGGGAACAAGTTCAGATGTGCTCTTTACAATTTAAAAAAACGTGTAGAAAAGGACAAAAACTCAATGAGTAGATTTTGCCACTGTTTTCATAGATAGTCACCGTGACTAATGAACTTGTGACATAGAATTACACTAGTATGCATCATTAAATATACTATGATTCTTTAGACCGTGCAGAACCGGCAAAATAATTTTTGCGCCTTGTCGGTTGTAGTTGCTTTTGAATCCTGAGGGCTAACATTTTGTTTCTTGCCAAGTTTAATTGCTTTTTTGCCACCGGAGACTGGCCGGGGTGACGGGATTTGTCACGTAGTAGCTCACTTAGCAAGTTCGTCATCTTGCTTGCCGCAAGTGCGGCTCCCTCGCACGGTTGCGTCTCCTTGTTTTTGTTGCTTTCTCACCTTATTGAATCGAGAAACATGATTTGTTTAGCCCACCAGCTCCAGGCTTTGTGTGTGCCACCGCAGGACTCTTGGAGCTCATCATGCTGTAACACGCCGCTGAGAAGCGACACAGTCCGAGTCAGACACTGCTGACTTGAATGTGACTTGATTATACAGTAACTAGTAAGTCAGGGGTTCAGTGAGGCTGTCAACTTAGATAGCTGTTCGACTCGGCTTGCATTTTAATGAATAAAAAGAAACTTGAAAGTCTAACTGCTTATGACTTTTTATATTCAGTACTTGAAATGGTCTCGGCCTATTATAATTTTGTTGTTAACCTGACCGATAGTACTTATTCTTGACATCAATTACTTGTGGAACTTGAAGTCAAGTGTGTCTATCTTCCACATGTCAGTATATATTAATATATTATTATTTACTGGTACACCGGTGAGCTAGTTAGAGTAAAAGGGAGGCAGGGTTACTGCCATAGTAGCCTTGTCAGTTCTGAGTTTCTGCCTTCGAATTAAAATGTCTGTGTGCAACCCGACTTCTAACGGAGTCGCCCGGCAAATTGCGTGGTAAAAGGTGACGTAAGGTCCGTGAGTGACCGGCTTATGCATTTCAACGTCCAGGGGGGTCGATTCTGATGATGTACATCCCTACACTGTAACCCAAGTCTTAGACAAAGTGTTTGCGTAAAAAAACAAGTTCAGCGGCTCCAGTCCGACGCGGCGATCAATGTCAATCGGACCGCCTTCTAATCAAGCTACTTTTTTTCCGCTGAACGTTAGCCTACTTCAAATACTTGAATTTGTAGGTTGAAGACTGAGTTCTTAACTTTCCTTCTCATGCTTCGTCTTCCCACTCACTATTACGAGTGGCAAGTTTCTATTAAAAGGGTGATTGCGGAAAAAAAAAAAAAAAAAAAAAAAAAAAAAAAAACACTTTCAAATGTAAATAAGTTCACTCTTAGAGTCCAACATCCGCACGAAAGGCAGCAGGTGTTGCCTCTATTTGATTCACTAGTAATAGTCATTCAGTTAATGAAACAATGGTAAATTGAAGCGCATTTCAACACTGCTTAAATCTGTCTATTTCCTTTTCGCGTCTTACTACCGTTTTGATTTTCATGATTACTATTCCACTCAGTGGCAAGTATTCTCCAACAAAAGCACTGATTAGCACAAGAAACAACAACAACAACAACAACAACAACAACAACAACAACAACAATAACAAAAAAATTGATAATAATAATGTTGGCTATCAGTGCAAAGTGCACAAAGTACAAACCAAAATTCGGCTGGACTGATCAAACACATTCAGCAGCATAAGCACAATCTTAAGGGACAGTTTCAAGACCAAACATCTTGGAACGTCTGTCAGTCAACTGCCCGCGTCAGAACACGAAAAGTAAGTTGAAAGACACAGAACGTCGGAACAGAACATTTTCACTATCCGTTTTCTGAGCTTCTTTCTAGCTTGCATGGAGACTTCGCAGCTGAGATGTCGGAAGTTCTAACGGGGAGCTGCGATGTATCCTGTTTCGATCGACATCTGAGCAGCACTTAGTGCAGAGCTGAAAGCCTGGCCTGTGGTGGGCGGCACAACCTTAAAGGCTTGGGCAGCGCTGCTGGCTGACTCAGAGCCGGACTGCTCAAACATGGCCCCGGTTTCCTGCAAGTACTTGAGCCGATCAAACACCTAGATTCCCCAGTAAAAGACTGTACGTATGCATGTGTGCATGTATGTATGTAAGGATGAATGGATGAGTGACAAATGCATGTATGCATATGTGATGTATGTGCGTGTGTGCATATTGGTAGGTGAGGACCTGTTCCATGGTGGGTCGACAGGAGGGGCTCGCGTGCCAGCAGTCTTGCATCAAACTTGCATAGCCGGTCGGCCAGTCCTTGGGGATGTGCGGGCGCAGTCCTTGTACCTTGACCTGTTCCGCGGCTTGCCGGTGCCCAAGGTCTGGGTACGGCGTCTGCAAAAGAGTGCGCACAACATGCACATGCGGAAAGGACTTGAAAAGAAGCAGCAAACTCTTTCAGTGATAAGCACAAACAGTAAGAGATGGTGTGTTACCCTTCGCGCAAACACTTCCCAGAGCAAAATACCGAACATGAAAACGTCAGTTTTGTATGAGTAGGTGTTTTCAGGGGGCATGGCTTCGGGGGCCATCCATTTCCAAGGACCACCTTGCTGTACGCCCTCCTGACAGCGCATGTGCACGTCTGCGTGTGCATCTCTGTACTAGTCTCTGTTTGAAGAGGAGAGAGAGAGACACACATAGAGACCAAAGATGCTTTTTTCTTGGTGCTGCCTGTTTTAGGATTCGCGATATGAATAAGTGACCGTTCGGTTGCGCGGCAGCTCCTGGCTGAGGCCGAAGTCGCAAATGGCCACGCCGCCGTGCGCATCCACCAGAAAGTTGCGCGCCGCAACATCGCGGTGCACAATGCGTGCCTAGAAGAGATGGCATAAGTCAGATCTCCTTTGTTTGCATTGCAACCACTCCCCAAAAAGCACAACCGCAACTCAATCAATAGATTTAACTCACACTCACATGTGATATTATGAACCACAGCATTTTTTTTTGGCACCCCTCTGCTTGTTTACCTTGTGGACCGCCCACAAACCTGTGGCTGCTTGCATCAGCATCCTCGGCAAAGCCTCCAACTTTGCGGGTGCCTTCTTGAGATAGTTCTCAAGACTGTTTCCGGGAAAGAACTCGTAGATGAGCATCGTATTCAAGCGCGACAAGTCGGCTCCGCGAAACTACATGTTGAAAACACCCAGTAGCCGTAATTTTAGGGCACAAAACGAATATGACAATCGACAACCGTGATTGGCTCACCTGCACGACGTGAGGCTTTGCTCCAATCTTCTTCGATATCACTGCTTCGTGCATAAAGAGCCCAAATTCCAAGCTCCGCTCGGCACGCAACGCACCTAGCGCATGATATACCATGTGTGTGTCTGTGTGTGCATGCCGTAGCGTGGCGCACCTTCAGCCGAAAGCGAATAGAACTTGCTGTTTTTTCCAGTTGAATATGACTTGTTGGATCGGTTGGATGCCTTTCC
>WBZZ01002601.1:105000-110000 GCA_019918135.1 Paulinella micropora | reverse complement strand
AACAAGCGAGAAAGGGCACCCTGAGGGAACAGGATTGTGCTTCCCGTCGGTATTTTGGCATGTGACTCATAGGCGTATGGCTAGGCACACATAAGGCACCCCCACGGGCCCAGCACAAAGATAGATAGATAGATAGGTAGATAGATAGATAGATAGATAGATAGATAGATAGATAGATAGATAGATAGATAGATAGATAGATATTGCTTCGGTATGCATATTGCGGGGGCTGAAGTGAGTTCCCGGGAGAAAAGACCAACCGGATCTCTCTTTTCAATTCGACAGGGTACGCATATGCGGGAGGCAACGTCAGGTACTACTGCCTAAAATTGAGGAATTTTGGCATTCGGACTAACCCCTAACGCCAAGGGTTGCAAGAATTCCAACAACAACAACAACAACAACAACATCAAAAAGTCATATCAACATCGAGAACCGAGTCGGGGGCTTGGCCTCCTGCAAGTATGAGCCCCCCCCCCCCCCCCCCCCCCAACTGCTTGTGGGTCCCGCAATCCGTGATTTATTAATATCGGTGGCAATTTGCGGTTGGGGGGGGGGGGGGGGGGGGGTTGGAGGTGAAAGTGGGGTACACAATTTCCAGTTTTCCCCTTCCCCCACAAGCTTTTCGTCCGGATACCGTTCACGGATAATGATAAGGGAGAGGAGGAGGAGGAGGAGGAGAAGAAGAAGAAGAAGAAGAAGAAGAAGAAGAAGAAGAAGAAGAAGAAGAAGAAGAAGAAGAAGAAGAAGAAGAAGAAGAAGAAGCAAGATGAGGAAAAAGAGAAAGAAGACTAACAGGAAGAAGAAGAAGAAGAAAGAAGAAAGATGAGGAAAAAGAGAAAGAAGACGAACAGGAAGAAGAAGAAGAAGAAAAAGAAGTAACATGAGGAAAAATAGAAAGAAGACGAACAGGAAGACGAAGGAGGAGGATGACAAGAACTTACTTATACTTACTTACCAACTTACTTACTTACTTACTTACTTACTTACTTACTTACTTACTTACTTGGTTGCTTACTTACTTACTTACTTACTTACTTACTCACTTACTCACTTACTCACTCACTTACTTACTTACTTACATATTCACATACTCACTTTCTTACTTACTTACTTAATAAGTTCCTTCCTTCCTTCCTTCCTTCCTTCCTTCCTTACTTCCTTACTTACTTACTTACTTACTTACTTACTTACTTACTTACGAACTTACTTACTTCTTTACATATTTCTTTGCTTACTACTTACTTGCTTACTTACTACTTACTTACTTACTTACTTACTTACTTACTTATTGACTGACTTCCTTCCTTCCTTCCTTCCTTCCTTCCTTCCTTACTTACTTACTTACTTACTTACTTACTTACTTACTGGCTTCCTTGCTTCTGCTTACTTACTTACTTACTTACTTACTTACTTACTTACTTACTTACTACTTTCTTACTTACTACTTACTACTTACTACTTACTTACTTACTTACTTACTTACTTACTTACTTACTTACTTACTTAGTCTTACATACACGTTTAGAAATAGGCACCCCAGCATGAAAACATTCATTACATTTGTAGACAGTGGCATGTCATGCATACATACATACATACATACATACATACATACATACATGCATACATGCATACACACATACATGCATACATACATACATTACATCACATACAGGCCACGGTGGAACAGAGCAACTTCGAAAACATAAACACTTACATACTTACATACTTACATACAGAACTGGATGGAACAGAACAAAATTCGAAAGCATCAATACTTATATACTTACCTACCTACCTACTGGACTGGGTTGAACAGAACAAAGTTTGAAAGTTAAGATACTTATATACTTACATACTTACATATAGAACTGGATGGAACAGAGCAAAATGTGAAAGTATCGATAGTTATATACTTACTTACCTACCTACTGGACTGGGTTGAACAGAACAAAGTTTGAAAGTTAAGATAGTTATATACTTACTTACCTATTTACCCACATGATTGGGTTGAACAGAACAAAATTTGAAAGTTAAGATACTTATATACTTACCTACCTACCTACAGCACTGGGTTGAAGAGAGCAAGTTTCAATACTTACCTACTTACTTACCTACAGAACTGGGTTTAACAGAGCAAGTTGATAATAATAATAATAATAATAATAATAATAATAATAATAATAGTAGTGCTTCTCTGTCAATGGCTGATGCATTTCTGCACATGCGCCTCCATCGTCTCACCCGTGAGGGGAGTACGAAGAATTGACGATAAGCTCTAATGACACCCCCGCAAGGGCAGTTCCAACACTTCCAGACGGGCCGGTATGTTCAATGAAAATACTGGTCCAGAAATAGACCGGTATGTTCAATGAAAATACTGGTGGCACCGACGGGAATCGAACTGGCGACAGGGCCCAGATGGTAGAACTTGACCACTGGGCTATCACGGTGTCCATAATAATAATAATAATAATAATAATAATAATAATAATAATAATAATAATAATGATAATAATAATAGTGCTTCTCTGTCAATGGCTGATGCAAATCTGCACATGCGCCTCCATCGTCTCACCCGTGAGGGGAGTACGAAGAATTGACGATAGGCTCTTATGACACCCCCGCACGGGCAGTTCCAACACTTCCAGACGGACCGGTATGTTCAATGAAGATACTGGTGGCACCGACGGGAATCGAACTGGCGACAGGGCCCAGATGGTAGAACTTGACCACTGGGCTATCACGGTGTCCAGGATAATAATAATAATAATAATAATAATAATAATAATAATAATAATAATAATAATAATAATAATAATAATGTGTATGTATGTATCAATGAGATGCTTTTCAATACTTACCTACTTACCTACCTACAGAACTGGGCTGAAGAGAGCAATTTGATAATAATAATAATAATACTATATCTGAGGCGTACTGATGCAGCTAATGTCATATCAACGGACATAAGCCTCCAATACCCTTGTTCGAGGTCCTCCACCCCCCCGTGTCAGTCTCTCGCCTGATGATCGGGGCCACCGATGGAGCTCCTGAGGGCAAGACTGCACTAAGCCGAGGTTATTCCGCAGTCCCAGCAACCTCTTGCAAGACGTCACCGAATGTGCAAGTGCATACACCAAGCGCGGTTGCTAGAGCTGCCTCGAAACCCCACCCATAACAATCTGGTGTCTGCTGGGTCCTGGGCTATCAACCAGCATATGCGGAGTTTAAGATCTTTTACGCGCGCAACGACCCTCCTCCCCAGCATCTACCACCAAAGGGTTATGAGTTGGCGTCACAGTTTAACGCCTTGAGGCCATCGGGCTGGAACTCTGTTTAGCAAGTGTGACTAGGTTTTTTCATCGGGATTTCCCTCAAATATGTCACAGTCAACACTCCAAGGCAGATTTACTATATCTGAGGCGTACTGATGCAGCTAATGGCATATCCTCAACGGACATAAGCCTCCAATACCCTTGTTCGAGGTCCTCCACCCCCCCGTGTCAGTCTCTCGCCTGATGATCGGGGCCACCGATGGAGCTCCTGAGGGCAAGACTGCACTAAGCCGAGGTTATTCCGCAGTCCCAGCAACCTCTTGCAAGACGTCACCGAATGTGCAAGTGCATACACCAAGCGCGGTTGCTAGCTGCCTCGAAACCCCACCCATAACAATCTGGTGTCTGCTGGGTCCTGGGCTATCAACCAGCATATGCGGAGTTTAAGATCTTTTACGCGCGCAACGACCCTCCTCCCCAGCATCTACCACCAAAGGGTTATGAGTTGGCGTAATAATGATAATAATAATAATAATAATAATAATAATAATAATAATAATAATAATAATAATAATAATAATAATAATGATAATAATAATAATGTGTATGTATGTATCAAGATGAGATGCTTTGCAATACTTACCCACTTACTCACTTACCTACAGGACTGGGTTGAACAGAGCAAGTTCGAAAGCATCGTGGACAGAAAGTCCTGGGCAGCTTGCTCATTCAGCGCAGGTGGAAGTGAAAAAGGGAGAGAGGGAGGGAGGTGGGTGGGTGGGTGGGTAGGTAGAGGTAGGTAGGTAGATAGGTAGGTTGTGGGCCAGAAAGTCCTGGCAGCATGCTCATTCAGCGCAGGTGGAAGGGAGAAAGGGAGAGAGGGAGGGAGGTGGGTGGGTGGGTAGGTAGGGTAGGTAGATAGGTAGGTTGTGGACAGAAAGTCCTGGGCAGCATGCTCATTCAGCGCAGGAGGAAGGGAGAAAGGGAGGGAGGGAGAGAGGTGGGAAGGTGGGTGGGTGGGTAGGTAGGTAGAGGTAGGTATGCAGGTAGGTATGTAGGTAGGTAAAGAGGTTGTGGACAGAAAGTCCTGGGCCGCTTGCTCATTCAGCGCAGGTGGAAGGGAGAGAGGGAGAGAGGGAGGTGGGAAGGTGGGTGGGTGGGTAGGTAGGTAGGTAGATAGGTAGGTTGTGGGCCAGAAAGTCCTGGGCAGCACGCTCATTCAGCGCAGGTGGAAGGAGAAAGGGAGAGAGGGAGGGAGGTGGGTGGGTGGGTAGGTAGGGTAGGTAGATAGGTAGGTTGTGGACAGAAAGTCCTGGGCAGCATGCTCATTCAGCGCAGGAGGAAGGGAGAAAGGGAGGGAGGGAGAGAGGTGGGAAGGTGGGTGGGTGGGTAGGTAGGTAGAGGTAGGTATGTAGGTAGGTATGTAGGTAGGTAAAGAGGTTGTGGACAGAAAGTCCTGGGCCGCTTGCTCATTCAGCGCAGGTGGAAGGGAGAGAGGGAGAGAGGGAGGTGGGAAGGTGGGTGGGTGGGTAGGTAGGTAGGTAGATAGGTAGGTTGTGGGCAGAAAGTCCTGGGCAGCATGCTCATTCAGCGCAGGTGGAAGGGAGAAAGGGAGAGAGGGAGGGATGGAGGGAGGGAGGGAGAGAGGTGGGAAAGTGGGTGGGTGGGTAGGTAGGTAGAGGTAGGTAGGTAGGTAGGTAAAGAGGTTGTGGACAGAAA
>WBZZ01002601.1:80000-87500 GCA_019918135.1 Paulinella micropora | reverse complement strand
AAGAGAAAGCTATTTAAGAAATTGCGCTACCATCCAGCTTTCGGGGATAAATTTCAGGTGGACCACTATGATCTCCCGGCCAGACTAAGACCAAATTTCTCGGAACTATGCGAAGCATCTAGGGAAAGATGGTTAATGTGGGAAGAAAAAGAAAGACGTAACAATTTCCGTGAGAGAAAAACTCAAATTCGCAAAGACAACAACAAGAAATCTCGGGATGGCAAGCAGCGGCAAGAGACCAATCTCCTGATGGATAATAAAGGGAAAAGGGGAGACAATAAACCGGGACCAAAGACAGCTCCAAACTGGACGCTCAAAGTCACTGTTTCGGATGTGATGCCAAAGGCCATACCATGAGATATTGTCCGGTGATTTCGGAAAAGTTCCGCAAAGAAGGAAAATTAAAACGGAATCAAACGGAAGACAAAGGCACGGAACAAGAAAAGAACGAACCAAAGAACAATTACAAAAACAAAAAGAAACCCTTTCATAAGAAAAAGAAAGCACTCACTTTGATAACAACCGGCAACGACAAAAACGAAGACGAACAAAGTGACTCTGATACAAATGTTGCTTTAATCCATATGGGGAACACTTATGATAAGAGCGATGATGATGAGGAAGAAAGAGAAAGAGATGACGAGCAACCAAGCTCACCTCATCACAAATCTACAAGTCCCCAAGCCCTTTTGAACGATACAAAGACTACACCTAGGGTAGGGAATAGACATAGTGAGAGTGGAGAAGGACGGGAAGTGCGGTTAGTATCGGCCACCCTACGAGGTCCCTCCTCACTACGGGGAGAAGGCAAGGAAGAGCGGTTAGTATCCGCCACCCCACGATGTTCCCCAGTCACCCCTAACCCTAACGAAACTCCTTTGAGGCTTGAGAGTTCTTACGGAGTCACGCCTGACACAAAATGTGCCGGAATAAACAGACGCAAAAAACCGTGTAATGTTTCCGTTGAAAAATCAAAAGGAAAAGGAATATACGCAAATCACGCGAAACGATTATCTTATGCGAGGTACTGCGGATATCACGCCACACAAGACCCAGATTATCCGGAGTTGGATTTGTCGGTAAGTCCCGTGTTGCGTCCCCCCAAATCTCCTTACTACCCAGACGAACAAGGTCTTAAAGCTGCGGCATTGGAAAAGTCTCATAAAATTTCGCAAAGACTCGTTTTCGGGGAATTTGAAACTTTACGTGACACCAAAATTTCCACAAGTCCACAAGTCTCGCAAAATATTCCGCAACAACCACGCAAACATAATCCATTTTCTAGTCAGCGGACCGGCCAGAGCAGAGAAGGGAGAGAAGAGAGTGGAGTGGATGAGGGGGAGCAACGACTTGGGGCCACTTCTGTCAACAAGTTTGGCAACCAAATAGGTCCCACCTCACAACAACTCCAAATCTCTAGTTCTAGACCAATCACAGCACTCCCACCAACACAGACAACAAACACGCAACCCATCAACCCTCCCGTCATAACCTTCAAAGATATAAATGAAATAGCTAAAACGTTGATGAATGAGTGCGTGAGGGGAATGAATGGAGAAGTGATGCGTGTCGTGAGTGGCGAGCTAGAGAGAGATGACTTTTTGACTGACATAGTAAGAGCAATAGAAGGAGTGTACTTGGAGAGAGCAGTCAGACAGAGTCCCATCACTACACCTCCACAACTCACAGAAGAGGGACAAGGTGAGGCTAGAGGAGTCTCTGAGGGTGAACTAGAAACAGAGACAGAGACAGAAGGAGAGACAGAGCATGTACTGATACATGTGAGAAAAAGAGTGATGAAAAAGAGAGACATGACAGTACAGGATAGTGGAGCAAGCACAGACATATCATGCAGAGAAGACAGATTGACGGATGTCGATGAGATAGACCCGGTAGAACTACTGACAGGTAATGGAGAAAGGGAGTTGAGTAAGTCAGGAAGAGCTAGGCTGACTGTGATAGATGGGAAAGAAAGGCCTAGAGCAGTAGAAAAGAAGATGTTACTCGACACTACCTTACCAGTTAGCATAGTCTCTACAGGACAGATGGACCACAGACACAACAGATCAGTCATCCACCAAAACGGACAGTTAGTAATACTCAAACACCCCATCCACATTAACGAGAGTGACATATTAGTAAGGGGAAGATTAACTAAGAGTATGATATATAGATGGGATGTCGAATATGATGAACCATTGAAAGTCAACGAAAGATATGATCCTTTCGCAACAAGGGGGTAGAAGGGGAGGGAAGCCCCACAAATGAAAACAAAAACGAGACAAGTAAGCATGAAGTAAATAAGAGAGAGAAAGAATTACACGTAGATATAGTATTATATGAAGCTTACCCCAGAAAGTCAGACAAACCTAGAAAGATAGGAATCAAGCTTTTTCACTATGCCTGTGGGCATTATGGGTTAACAAAGATGCGCCTATTGGCAAAAATTTTGAACATTAAGTTAGTTGGTGACGAGAACGATGTGAGATTTTGCGAATCTTGCATGATAGGAAAGTCTAAACGTTTGCCACGTTTTGCAGTTAATACAATCGAAAGAGCCCAAAAGCCAGGTATAATTCTGCACATAGACATATCAGGACCGTGGGCAACTAGATCAATAGGTGGTAAACGGTATAAATTTTCGGTCACCGACGACTACTCACTGTTCATTCTTGACTTTTATTTAGCCCATAAGAATGAGTTTGTAGATTGCTTAAAACAAGCTGTAGCCTTTATGAGAGACAGACAGGAAACAAAGTAAAGGAAATTCGCGCAGATCAAGAATTCCATATTCCGAAGGAAGTCATTAAGTGGTGGAAAAATATTCGCTTTATTTGGAAAACCTCCGCGACAAACGATAAAGACGGGAATCCTATTGCGGAAAAAGTGAATGATATTACGGCGGGGCCTGCACGAGCAATGAGATATCACGCTAAATTACCGCCGCAATTCTGGGCAGAATTAGAACACGCAGCAACAACCATTCACAACATACTACCAGCAATTCACGGGGAACGCAAAGGAATTTCGCCTTATGAGCAGCTGTTAGGTAGAAAACCAACACTCTTTCATTTAAAACCAATAGGATGTATGGGTGTGTTACATATACCTAAGACTAAAGTGCGGAAGGGAGAGTACAGAGGGAAAAAGGTGATGCTAGTAGGATATGATCTATTTCGGGAACTATACCGCGTATGGGATGGTAAGAAGATAATTTCCGGAGTGAGAGATGTGAGATTTAATATTCACAAAATCGGTAAACAAGCTCATCCTCCTAAACTAGTGTCGTGGGATAATGATGACTCTGAGGGGGAGAATGAGAATGAGAGCGAGCAACCACACACATCTCCACAAGCGTCACCACCCCAATCACCACCCCAATCACCACCTCAATCACCTAAGTCACCGCACAACGTCAACAACGACCACCCAACAACACACTTGATGAAGTTGAGGGGGAGACAGAGAATGTTGATATCGATGCGAATGAGAATGAGCATGAAAATGAGCATGTGGAGAAGAATACATTGGATCACAAACATAAACGCCTACACACAAGTCCAGAGCCACATTATCCACAACAATTACCCCCAGAGCACAAGATCAAGCCACAAGAGCATACAAGTGAACAAGATCCAACAGATCCACTAAAAATACATGAAAGAAGAGCATACGAAGAAAAATCACCACCATCTAAGGGATTAACGTGGGAGCAGAGTCAGAGAGTAACGGAGAGTAACATAATCCCCGGTAAAAGACAGCGCAAGGCAGTAAAGAGATTTACCCCTAGCAATGAGCCCAAGAGAGAAAAGAGAGAGGCTCAAGAGCTAATAGGTAAGGTAGTAAGAGTGCCCGCGCGTGCATGGAGAGATGGATGGGCGAAGAAAAAGTACGGTGAGGGATGGGAGAGCATAGTACGAGTAGGGGTAGTCAGCAGAGTGAGTGACCCCAGAGATAGACTCGTAGTAAGAGACAGACCTCAGCCCACCCACATAGTTAAGTTTGAGGACGAAGAAGAACGGATGTTGAATTTGGAAATCCTCAAATACTCCGTGAAAGACCCCGAATACCCGTTACAAAGTCCCGCTAATATGTTTTTATGCGATGACCGTATGGTGGCAGATGAGATTCGTGATTTTTATTTGTATGTAGATATCAGAGTACCCAAAGATGTCATAGAGGAAGGTTTGACAGCCAAAGATGTTTTAGAGGGTATGAAGACAGAGCTAAAAGCTCTTCAATCCTTTAACACATACACATGGGTACCCCATAAGGAGGCAAGCAAGGCAGGAGTTAGTAAGATAGTTAGATTGACATGGGTTCACAAAGTAAAGTTAGATGAGAACGGGAAAAAGTTCATAAAGTCTCGTTTAGCTTTACGGGGAGATATGTTAGAACCCGGTGTTAGCTATAACCCAGATCAGCTCTTTGTTCCTTGCGCCGCGCACCATTCACTTTTATTTCTTGCCAAACTAGCTGCCTGGCACAAACACAAACTATACGGCATAGATTTTAAAAATGCATACCTAAATGCTCGTATGAATGACCCTGTTTATGCATATGCGCCAGAGAGTGTAGACAGAGAAGGGCATGAGGGGATGATATGGCGTATAGATGGTGCTTTATATGGTGCACCACAGGCAGGAAGAAGATGGTATGAGATATTAGCACCCAAGTTAGAGGAGCTAGGTTTTAGGTTGCTAGATTTAGACTTATGTATGTTTGTAGAAAATGATAAAGCTTTGAGAGAGGCGATAGTAGGGATATTTCATGTTGATGACTTGTTGTTCACCGCACAAAACAAACAAGCATATGAGCGTTTTGCGTCCGCATTAGAAAAACATTTCCCGCTCAAAAGACTCGGTATTGCCCGTGAATTCAAAGGAATAGAGATAGAGCAATCGAACGCGAAAATAATTTTGCATCAGCAAAAATATCAGCAGCAGATACTAAAAGAGGTAGGCTACGATTCTGCTAAACCCGTCAGTACTCCAGCGCAAGAACATTTCACGGAACCGATGTCGGAATCAGCTAGCTTGCGAAAATTTTCAATTCCTAGTCTTGTTGGTCGTTTGCTATTTCTCGCAAAGATGACAAGACCCGATATAGAACAAGCACTAAATTCGGCAAGTGTCATGCAAACTATCGATAAGGGAATAACTTATGCGATGTTAGGCAGAATCTTTCGTTATTTACTTAACTCTTATCGAGGTTTAGCTTACCATGAGCCTAAGTCAGAGCAAGAAGGGCAAACCTATCCAAAACTTTCCATGTGGCCCGACGCGGCTCACAAAGTTTGTAAGAAAACAGGGAAGTCCCGCACTGGATTCGTGATCCTATGGGGCAGCGATCCAGTTGCATGGCTATCAAAGCGACAGAGTCGCATCGCCCTGAGTTCCAATGATGCTGAAATATTTGCAGCAACTGAGTGCATTAGAGAGGGACTTGCACTAAAACACATTACAAAAGAACTAAACATAGCCCAAAAGAGCCCGATGGAATTATTCGAGGATAACTCTCAAACAGTCTTAGCGGCAGAGAGGGGTATGTCAGGTAATAGAACTAAACACTTACCTTTAGAATTACACTTTATGCACCACCTACAGAGAGACGGTGAGATTAAGATTGTAAAAGTAGTACGAAGAAGCAGATAGGTGATGTAATGACAAAATATTTACCGAAAGAACAATTCGAGTATTTACTTAACAAATTTACGGTAAAGCTCAAGTAATTTCGGGATTTGCGTGTCCACTCACCTATATTTGCTTTGAGTGTTTTGTGCAGTTTGTTGCTTGTTGCAGCAGCTTTGTTTTGCGCAGGGGTCAAGAGCCGTCGAGCCGAGGCTGGGTAGCCGACTGCCACGCGAGGCCGGCAGCCGCTAGGCTTTCCCTGGCTAACTTAACAATTTAAATTCTTTCTATCATTCTTTCTGTCCTAGAATAGGAAATCTAATTTTTTTTATTTTGCTACCCTCTACGGGAAGCGCTTGCAAATTTTTGAACACATACATACTTCATACATGTTACTGCATGACTACACATATATACATAGAGAATGTGATGTAAATGGGAGTTGATATTTAACATTCGGGTAACCCATAATTGATCCTCAACACTATGTTTTTCATATTTACACACTCATATAGCCTATGACTTGCGACTAAGGGGGAGCGTTGTAATGTACTACTAATACCCGTTACTCCACCTAGATAATTTACCGGTAATTTGGATAGTCTTAGTCATAGGCAGGTTCATAGGCCGGACAGTTATTAATACCTTGATTACTGACAAGGACACTTTCTAGAGTATTCGCGAATCATAGTTTGGAATGCCTAGAATCAAATGAGTATTACCATTCTGTAAAGGTCATAACATCATAAATTTGTGTGACCCAAAGTCATTAAAAGTCTTTTCTTCGGTTATTCTTTACCCTTAGCGGGGTAGCTTCCCTAAACTCTGCGTTTGAGTGATAGATTACTTTGAGATGGCCCTTACCTCGTCCTATTCTTCTCGAAGAACAATCGATGCCGGTCGGACCGCCCCCGTGTCGGAACTGCATCCGTCCATCCAAAAACGCGCCCTTAGTTGTATTTCTAGCTTTTAATAGCCCCCTGATGCAACCTGGCTCGTTGTAGTCCCGGTCGCCCAGCCCAGAGGACAGTATATAAAGGAAAATGTTCTGCAGATTTTTTTTGCAGAAATTTCAGCATTATAGAAACTTTGTCCTAACATCATAAATCATTATTATATTGATAGTAGATTATAAATATTTTTTTTGAAAAAAATTCAAATCCTCAAACAGGGGAAACGTTTAACGGTTGGATTTTGTGACTGTGAGCAAAAATCATCCGCGCTCTAAGTCGAAATGTAGGCAAATGATTTTTACGTGGTTTTTTCACACGAAATCATCGGTTTATTGTAGTAAATGATAAATATATAATTTTTTTGAAAAAAAATTGAAATTTCAAGTAGGGGAAACGGTTAACGGTTGGATGTTGTGACTGTGAGCAAAAATCATCCACGCTCTAAGTCGAAGTGTAGGCAAATGATTTTTACGGGTTTTTTCACACAAAATCATTAGTTTATTGTTTTTGAACATAATATATAGAAAATATAATATTTAAATATTCAAATTCAAAAATTTGAATATGATAACGGTCTAAGTCAAAGTATAGGAAAAGTGACACAGTGACAATTCAAGTCACTGTGCTTCCGTAAAAATGATTAAATATTGTTATATGATCAGTAGACAATTATTATGGAGTAGTCTAATTATTTAATACTATATTATTTCAATAACTATTGAAGATATCCCCCCCCCCCCTCCCCCCCCCACCCGGGTGTGCGCTCAGCTTTAAAAATTACGAGTGGCAAGTAATTTATTAAAACAGTGCTTGGGTAAAAAAACATGTAATGATGTATTACCATTAATATCACCTGACATTTGTCTATGCATGCATTAATATTATTAATGTGTTAATATTGCTATTAACATCCCCCT
>WBZZ01002601.1:60000-75000 GCA_019918135.1 Paulinella micropora | reverse complement strand
TCCCCACCTACTCTGACTATTAGACACTACTTCAGGCCACAATCGTGGCCGGGGAGCGCAAACAAAATTCTGACTTGAGCAAAAACCAGGGTACAGCTAGGCAGAAGCATAGGTACGGAGGCACAGCCCGAGTCGGACAGACTCTACTGAGCCCCCGTGACGTCTCCGGGACTTTGTTCCCCACCTACTCTGACTATTAGACACTACTTCAGGCCACAATTGTGGCCGGGGAGCGCAAACAAAATTCTGACTTGAGCAAAAACCAGGGTACAGCTAGGCAGAGGCATAGGTACGGAGGCACAGCCCGAGTCGGACAGACCCTACTAAGCCCCCGTGACGTCTCCGAGGTTTTGTTCCCCACCTACTCTGACTATTAAACGCTACTTCAGGCCTCAATTGAGGCAGGGGAGCGCAAACAAAATTCTGACTTGAGCAAAAACCAGGGTACAGCTAGGCAGAAGCATAGGTACGAAGACACAGCCCGAGTCGGACAGACCCTACTAAGCCCCCGTGACGTCTCCGGGACTTTGTTCCCCACCTACTCTGACTATTAGACGCTACTTCAGGCCTCAATTGAGGCAGGGGAGCGCAAACAAAATTCTGACTTGAGCAAAAACCAGGATACAACTAGGCAAAAGCATTAAGCATGAAGCCACAGCCTAAGTCGGAGCGTCCCTATTCTGCAAAAGGAACCGCATCGGGGGTTTGTTGGACACCTAATCTGCCTATTAGATGCCACTTAAGGCCTCAGACATGGCGGGCAAGCGAAATAAAATTCAAACTTGAGCAAAAGCAGCAGTGCAGCTAGGCAAAAAATATAAATATGAAGTAAATCGGAACGACCCTATTGGGCATAACTAACCGCACCGGGGGTCAGTTGCACACATAACCTGACTATTAGATGCCACTTAAGGCCTCAGACAGGGCGGACGAGCGCCAGACGCCAGCAGACTTGAGCAAGAAACAGCGGTGCAAGCTAGGCAAAAATGTAAGTATGAAGCCACAGCCTAAATCAGAACGACCCTATTTGGCATGACTAACCGCACCGGGGGTCAGTTGCACACCTAATCCGACTATTAGATGCCACTTAAGGCCTCAGACATGGCGGGCGAGCGCCAAAAGCCAGCAAACTTGAGCAAAAGCAGCAGTGCAGGCTAGGCAAAAATTGAAGCCACAGCCTAAATCAGAACGACCCTATTTGGCACGACTAGCGTGCATACATCAGTTCCTTTAAGAATTAAAAAAACCAAAAAAAAAAACAAAAAAAAAGTGACGGTGTACTTAGCAAATTTCCTATGACAGCAAAGTTTTTTCAAAGTATAAATTAATGAAAAATATTTTAATACTTATTGATCTAAAGCTAGGATTAATTAACAGAAGAGCAGAAGTAATAATTCAGGATTTTAATGATAATTGCAAGGTAGCATGGTCGTATACGACCGTGCGACCTGGGAACACTATTATTTAATTTATTTACCAGCGCGTCATACATAACACAACATAACATAGCATAACATAACATAACATAACACATTATATAACATAACATAACATAACATGACATGTGTGGACATCACCCCCCCCCACAATTATCCGGTAAAAAACTTATTTATAGATTTCGTCTGGCCGGACACGTTTGAAATGCCAATTTGATCCTGGTCTTTTGGCGGCTTTTTGTCTTTGCGTCACTGCGCTAATATAACGAGACATCATTCTCTTTTTGAGGACTGTGTTTGGTTATATTGCCGACTCACTCTTCCATTGAGCTATCGTTGGGGATAGTACATTTGCAGTCCCATGCCGGGCTTTTGGAGTCCATAGCTAAAGGCTGATTTCTTTTCTGATCTGTCGTACAGACATCAGATAAGCACAAATGTATTTTTCGCTTATCTGTCGCACAGACATCAGACGAAAACAAACACCCCTACTCATCCTCAAACAAAAAACTTACAAACAAGCAATCAATTTGTCACAAGCTTGCATAACCTTTAGCCCTTGTGCACATTTGGCTTCTGTGTGCTCTTCTACAAGACACCAGACCACACCTACTCCACTCCCTCTTGCTGCTTGCATAAAGCCAAGTAGGACAAGTGCGAAACAAACATCAGACAAACACACAGACAGAGGAAAAACAAAGCACTCCCACTCTCTGTTCTGAACCATTTTCCTTGCATTTTCTCTGCAGAAACCAGAGGAGATTACACATCTCTCACACAAGAGCAAGACAAATATCGAAGCACTGTCCGACGACAGACTGACTTCTACATAACAGCTCTTTTGACCAAACTATCGTTATCTCTGTGTAGGGCCTGACGCACCATAACTATTTCAACAGAGAAAAGGAAGAAGGAGAAGAAGGTTGCATAGAGTGATAAGAATAACAGAGGAAAAAAAAAAAAAAGCAGACGTGACTCTCATAACATAAGATGGAAGACAAGAATGAGCAGGCTGGTGTGACACCAACTGATTATGGTCCTAGTGAGGGAGGAGAGCAGGAGACTCAGTACTCAGAAGAGAGGGGGGATAGAGATGGAGAGGAGAGAGAGGAGTATACGTATACAGCCGATGTAGAGTCGACAGGGGGGGGTAATGCACAAGAAGCGAGTGCAGGTCAGACTGGAGGCTCTCCACTGACAGAGGCAGAGAGAGAGATGGAGGATGTTGGCCAGAATATCCCAAATACATGGGAACAGTTGGCTACATATGATGATGAAGAGTCCTTCTTCCTTAACTACCCAACCTATTATAAAACACACATCTACATTCCTTACCAGAAAAGGAATAGACCAGGACAAGGTCAAAGCAACCTCCTGATCGAAATTCCCTGCCTTGCGAAGCCTCTCTTCAACAAAGTGAGGTTTGAGCACGAAAGAGTGCCATTGCAGGATATCAAGTATGGCGACACTCTTACACTGTGCGACATATACGATATATCTGCAACACTCTACGCTGCTGTGCTCGTTGCGGAATTTTATGAACGCACAAACATACAGTGGAAAAATAAACGCACAACTGCAGCATGGCTGTCTGTCTGTGGTGTCCCCACTGATATCAAGAATCTAGAAAGAAAGTTCGAAGGTAGAAACCAAAGTGGCATTGAGTTTGCCCTTGAGGCTTTTGTAACTGCCTTCACACGGGCTTACAACGAAATGTACAAAGCACTGAAAGACAACACAAGGCAACATCCTGTTTACGAGGAGGTTGACCAGTCTTGTCAGGTGCTTGAACGCCTCACACAACTCCATAAGGGCCTCTTTGAGGGGAAGGAGCAAAAACCAACATGGAAACAATGGGCCCACACGAAAAATCACACTCTCATTAAAGGCCCTCTCACAACAATCCCAAATGATAACAGAGCTGATAAGTCTTCCATGAGAGAAAAGGCACACTTCCTCTCTAGTGCCACAGGGCTTGCACAGTTCGTGACTCATCTAGCACGACAGGTGAAAGAAGAAAAGACGAGGCAGAAAGAGGAGAAGGAGCAGAAGGAGAAGATAGCTGTGGCAATGGCAGTAGCACGGGTGGCTCCATAGCCAACGGCTCCACCTACCACATCTAACCCAGCTCCCAAGAAAGCAGGAAGAGGACCCTCAGGAGGAGGACCCCAAGGGGGAGGGACAGTAATTAACTTGACTGACTCGCAGAAGAAAAAGCAGGCGCTGCAGGCAGCCCTAGCTAAAATCAAAATTGGGGGAGGGGGCCTTAAGCTCTATGCTATCACTGCCAATGAGGCCGACACAGAGAAGACCCTCATGACTAAGCTCAATGAGATGGACAGATGCTTCCAGCAAAACCAGTGTGAGGTGGAGCAGGAGTATGAATTCCTAGAACATCTCTGTGATCGATCCCTCCTTGGAGCTGGTTTTGATCGTATAACTTACGAGAAGTACAGAGGAGAGGAGGAGCTAGCAAGGAAAGGTGGACATGCAGAGATGAGTTGTACTCTGGCCATTGCTGCCCTCATTCGATACTTTAAGGCAAGTGGATACCAACACTTGTGCACGGGCACATTGATTGGGTTTGAAATTTTCGACTTAGTATCGGAGCAGTTGCAGTCTGTCACTCAGCTTGCATCTGTTTTAACAAATGTGGGCACCCAGTACACTCTCTTTTATAACCACAAAGCCATACTCCTATATTTCCTCAGTGCTTTGCACGTCTACAACAAAAATAAGCTCACACTGCTCATGCAAGACGGCAAAACCTTCGACAAGGTAAAACCCTTGAACTTTTTGGAGATGAGCGTCTTTGAGGCCACGACTAAGGCCGTGAGCCCAAAAATGTTGTGGACCGAAGTAATGACCGCTTGTCAGAGGCTCGACAGCCAGACAGCATCCTTGATCGGTTCTGCATCGGCTTCTGCTCAACCGCAAGCCGCACATACGCAGCGATCTCTAGGAAAGCGACCAAGAGAGAACAAAGCTAACACACCTTGTATTCGTTGGTGGGCACGGGCACAATGCTTCAAACACACAAATAAGAAATGCCCGTACAACCACGATGTCGAGGACACCCGCATCCGAAACACACTCCTCAAGAACGTACGGTCGGACGAAACCAACACCGTCGCCGTTCTGCGCCGACTGCGCAAGGATCAGGGGTGGAAATTACAGGATGTCGCGGACCATGACCACGAACTAGCTGACGCGATCAATTCTCTTTTCGCTAGAGATGATCAGAAGACGGCAGCCATAGAAGCCGCAAGTAGAGGAAGAGGTGGAACACGAGGAAGAGGAGGAGGGAGAGGAATCAATCGAGGAGGAGGAGCCCCTTTCGCACGAGGCACATACACTCGCGGGGGGAAGAGAGGATTTGTGAGAAGAGGAGGAGGAAGAGGTGTATTTCAAGGTAGAGGAGGAGGAAGATGGGTTGGCCGAGGTGGATACGGCAGCGCAGAGCGCCCGTACCACAGAGATGGGGGCTGGGCAGACGGCTCGAGCTTAAGCTCGAGTTCCTCAGCACCACAGGCCTATGCGACATCAGGCGCAACCACCACCGACACTGATGCCGACTCAGGTAACAGATTTGAGGTAGTCCAATGACTAGAGAAGGAGGGAGAAAACAGAACAACAAACATTGCACGATACACCGTTGTGCAGGTCCCAACCAAGGGTACCAGTGAGTCTAAGAGCCCACAGCAGGCCACAGAGCAACTCAAAGGTAGTACAATACCAGTACACCCATCACGACAACAAACAGTGCATGCTGCTAATAGGCAGGCGAGTAAAGCGCTGGCAAAGAGAAAGCAGGCGGGCCTGTCGCAGCCACAGCCGAAGAAAGTAAGAATAGAACCGGCAGTTAATCTTATCAACTTGCCGAGACAGACAATAGACAAGGAGGATGGAGGACATCAACCTCTCCTCACGGTCTCAAACGGAGAAAGCAAGGACAATCATCCTTCGCCTGTGAACAATACCCAAAAAGACATTACAAACACGGCGGAAAGGGAGGAGGAGGCGAACCTCGAGAAAAGGATACAGATTTTAGAACACAAGCTCCTTGTATTGGCCTTAAAAAGTCACCGGCCAGACGCTTTATGCTATACGAACCTTTTTTGTGGAACATTAAATACCTTTATAAACGTTGGTAATGATACTATGGCGAATATTAATATTGTCGGCCAGAAATTTACTACGAAACACCATGAGTGGTTAGAAACTAATATGAAAAAATCATCTGGCACCTTGAAAGGAGTTAGTAGTCGGACGGATATAACGGGCATCATCACTTTAAATTTTAAATTGAAATCCGGACGAGTATATCGAGTGGACTTGTATGTTGTCCCCGAATACCACGGATCTGTTCTTTTGTCGTACGACCAACTGGCGACAATGAACGTAGTGATTGATTGCGCCGCCAAAAGAGTCATATACGGCGTAGAGCCAGGAGAAGAATATACTGTCGACTCTCTCCATGCTATTGACTCATACGAGGCCCTACACCTAGGGGTAGCATCGGAAGGGAAACTGGTGGCCATTACACACGCATATGAGGCATATATGCCAACGGACGCGGTGTCTAAAGATGGTCAAACCTGTCAGACAAGAGAGAGGCGGAGGTCTATACGGCTACAGTCTCTACACAATGGGATAAAAAGTCGATAGACGATCTCATTGAAAAGAGGAAAGAGGAGATTATATGCATGGATAAAGGTGCCCATCGTTGGCGAGATTTGAAGAAGGAGCAGGGGCCGATGTATATATTACCAACGGGTACTGCTTTCACGTAAAGGTGGAAGAGAAGGACAGACAGGAGTTTATACCGAGGAGAAGGGGACGACTCCCTGATATCCTGGCAGAAGATATTAAAAGCTTTATTACCGAATTCTGGGGTGACGAGCCTACGTGGCCGCGCTCACTGACAGAAGTGAAAAAGTGCCTGCGCACTCTTTTTGAAAATAATAAACCATATACGCTCATACTCCCGTACAATGAGAAGGCGATATGGGCGCAGGAGATACGGGACCGGCTTATTGATCATCCGATACCGGTGCCCTCACGGAAGCAACACTTAGTGGTGGCTTGTCGTCTCGGGACTCGTGAGCAGAGCAGTGCATACAAGCGGAAGCTCAGAGACCAGGACAAGTTGAAATTGATTCCTCAAGCATTCACATGCTTCGATGGTTTCTACACCCGAAAAGCTCCGTTGCAATATGCGAGATTAATAGATATGTTGGTAGGTCTGGCGGAGGACGAACCAGACACTGCCACATATGAAAAAACGGGAATGGACGATATATCAGAAGAGGAGTTGGGCTTGGAGGAGGACAGAGCACCCCTCAAGCATCACAAGAGAATGTCAGAGGAGGAGTTTAAGGCGGCGATAGACGAAAAATTGGCAGGAGGAGCAGGTACGGAGAAGGAGAAAGAGGTTTTGAAAAAGAGGTTGAAGGCGAACAAAATGATTTTTGACCCCCCTCAAGCGGGAGGTGTCAAGCCGGAAGACTTCACTGCGGTTATTTGTAAAATACCAGGTGCTGAGCCTTCCCCGGCGCCACGACGGGCAAATCTGAGTATACATGAAGCAAAGATCGCAGAAGAACATGCACGGCAGTTACTCGATGAGGATTTCATTGAGAGATCGACATCTCCAATAGTTTCCCAACCGAGACTGGTGCCTAAACCGGGAGGAGAATGGCGCTTAACGGTTAACTATGCCCGCGTCAATAAAATTTTAGAGGAGGAACGAAATCCATTATCTACTCTTGAAGAAGGAAGGCGAGTATTGCGGAACGCCAAGCTATACTCAGTCATTGATCTGAAGAATGGCTTCTGGCAAATTCCACTGGATGAAAAGTCCAGATGGCTGAATGCATTTGTAGTAGGAATGGATATATATCAGTGGAAAGTACTTCCGATGGGACTCAAACAGGCCCCGGGACTCTTTCAGAAAGCGATGCAAAGCATGCTGAGTAGCAAATATGATGACCAGACAGAGGGAGGTTTCATGAGGAGAAGAGGACAGAAGGCGGGAGAGTACGCATTTTGTTACATCGATGACATTATCGTGTACTCCAATACGATGGAAGAGCCCATCGACCATCTAACAGACATTTTCAGGCGTATCAAACTATTTGGCATGAAATGTAATTTGAAGAAATGTCAACTCGCAAAGACAAGCGTGACATATTTGGGATACGAAATCTCTTACAATGGATTCTCGATATCCAAAGAGAAGAGGGAGGAGATCATGAGCCGGCAGAGGCCGAAGAATTGCACAGAGCTGCACTCATTTCTTGCGATGGCGCAATATTACAGCCAGTTCATACCCAATTGGGGTGCAACTCGGGCTAAGTTGGAGAGAATGATCGACTTCGGTGATTTTGAGAAGTGGGATGATGAAGCCTTAGAAGCGTACAACACGCTCAAAGATCTCATTTATAAAGATCCGAAGGATGGCGGACTCGTGCTGATGATGGCCGACTTTTCGAAGCAATTCGTAGTCGACACAGACGCATCAAAGTTCGCGATCGGCGCAGTCTTACAACAGGAAGATGAAGAGAAAAAGTTGCGCCCGATCATGTTTATAAGTAGGAAGTTGTGTTCGGCGGAGCGAAACTATTGTACGAGACAGAGAGAGGCACTGGCGGTGGTCTGGGCCCTCAAACGGTTGAGAGAGTATTTATGGGGTGGACCTCAGTTTATAGTAAGGACTGATCACCAGAATTTACTATGGCTGATGAATCATGAACAGACTGGCCGTCTAGCGAGATGGCAGGCATTCTTGTCATGTTTCAATTTTACAATGGTCCATCTACCCGGCAAGCGAAACGTTGTCGCTGACAGCCTCTCCAGGCTAGAGTTTCACTCAGAAGTGGCAGCTCTCGTATCATCAGCAGAAATGGAGGATCTATCCCCAGACTGCACATACGAAGTGCATCATATCAAGTCGATGCAGATGGCGAGAGGGGTCCGATATAACCGATCGGGTCTACGTCATAGCCCGCAAGGTCCGGATCATGGGATAAGTTGTACAGCACATGTCCTCGAGGATGCTGAGTGGTCCTATGAAGCATATGAGAATATGAAGGCGGAGACAAAACAAGAAGAGATTAAGCAAGATGCATATGCGGAACCCCCGCAGGAGAACAAGGAGGAGTTAGACGAAAACCCTGTGAGGATAGGAGTGCAGCTAGAGGATGGGACTATCCACATAGCCTCATCCACTGCATGGAGACAGCAACAGGCTCTCGATCCGGAGTTCAAAGAGCTAATACAGCTATACAAGAACCCGAACGAGCTGAAACTGACGAAGGAGATTAAGGAGCAACAGAAGGAGATGGGGTGGAGAGACGGTCTCTTGTGGTACAAAGGCCAACACGGGCGCTATGCATCACAACCAGACAAATGGACTCTCTGGGTTCCTGAGAAACTCAGACACATCACTTTTGTCGCTGCTCCTAACTGCCCACTACTGGAGCACCCGGGCCGACAAAGAACACATATGTTCATTTCGAGACGATTCTGGTGGAAGAAGATGAAGGAGAATATTGATGAACAGGTCAATGCATGCATCCCATGCAAGACATCCAAAACACCATTGAAGGCGAATTTTGGCCTGATCGAGACTTTTCCTTTACACTTAGGAATGTTCGAGTTCTTACACACTGATCATGTAGGACCTTTCCCGGTCACGACGGAAGGTTACAGATACCTTCTAACGGCCATAGACAGAGCCACCAACTATGTATGGGTGGTCCCAGTCAAAGACGTTACGGGCGAAACAACAGCCAAGGCGTTGATTGACAGGATTATCTCACAGATTGGGGTGCCGAGAAAAATATGCTCAGATCGAGGCTCTGACTTTAATAACGAAGTCATCGACAAGCTATCTGCATATTACGGCATGAAATTGCAATATCACCGCCTATAACCCCAGAGCGAACGGCAAGATAGAGTGAGTGCATAGACCCCTCAAGGCCGCGCTGAAGATGTATTGTATGAAGAAGGAGAACCAAAAGGCATGGGTGGAGGCAGCATCCTCGTTTGCCTTTGCTATGAATTGCCTACCCTCTACAGCGTTAGGTGGTTCAAAAGGTTCCGTCTCGCCATACCAATTGGTATATGGGCGTGAGCCCGCCATCCCAGCCTCACTGCTGCACCCAAAAGATTCATGGGCAGATCAGGATGAGCTGTTTGGGATGAGACTTCGGGCGAAGATGGAGGCGGAGCAAATAGTACAGGCGCATAGGGAGGCGGAGCGCAGGAAGACTGATGCTGAAGGTGTCAGGCAGGCACACCTGGATCAAGTCAGATTTCAGGTCGGGGATATTGTACTACTGTACCATCCTCAGGTTCCTCAGGGAGTCAGCTCGAAGCTGTTCATCCACTGGAAAGGACCATACCAGATCATGGAACAGATGGGGCCTTTGAATTATAAAATCAGGGGCAGAGGGAAAGTTCAAATAGTCAATGTACGAAGGCTGATTAAGTATGATCCCTTCCTACTTGAAGATGAGTCCGTTGATCAAGCACTCAAACGGATGGAGGCTGACTTTAAAGAGGTCCCACCAATCCGTCAGGAGGATATCTCGGAACGGGATGCCTACAGGGCACCAATTGCGGAGAAGGAGGAGGCTGAGCTGGAGAACAAGCGGGCCACCGACCGCAAAAGTGCGGCGGGGACTCAGACCCACAAAAGGGTGGAGTCGAACGTGCCGGAAGGAAAGTCCACGGAGGCGCAAATAAGGAGAGCGCAAAATGACCTTATCTACGACCGACCGAGAAAGGCGATAAGGACGGCACGTTCGCAAGGAGTCCATCAAGAGGGGAGCGATGACGGAGATCAAGACCCTCGCGCGGGCAATGACACTCGTTCACCCTAGTTGGAAAGAAGGATGCGATTGGACATATTTCATGGGCCAAAGACGCTTTTTACTTGGTGAGGCCTGCGGCTCAACACGTAGCCGATGACACGCTCTCAGATTTATATCTCATGAGAGTCATGGCAGTACCTCACAAACGCCATACGCGATCGAATCGAATTTCGACTGCGGCACAAATAATACAACCAGTCTTACATTTCTGGAGGAGTCTGGATCCAGTGGAAGATCCTAAAGTAAGACAATACCTTCCAGTATATAAAGACACCAAGAAACTTGAGACATGGGATGATACCATATCTCCCACAGATAAAGATCATACCGCGTGGACCATACAAGCACTACCACGAGGGGTGCTGGACATTCCTTTTGACTTGGCACAAGGCGCAATCCCTCACAAAATTTGGGACGTCCTCGAACAGTCTACCTTAGACTTAACTTTGGTTGGAGGTCCTCCACCAGGTAAAGGAGTCCGCGCGCGTAAACGGCGTCTATAGTAAGTATTTTTTTTCTCTAGAAGCATTTTGGACCTGATCGATTGCGAACATAGCATTGATCCAATATCGTCCCGACAACCTTACTTAGATATTAAAGCTACTACAGCATTCATTCTTCTAGAGACAAACAAGACACAGCTGACAAAAAATAGGCATTCTATTCTCTTGCTTCGGCAGAGACAGACGAGACGGCCACGAAACAGCATCGCTATTTGAGTGAGCGATGGTGTTTCCTGGATACGACCCGCATTAGTACCAGAATGATGATCTCATTAAAGACTCTACAGTCTAATCAAGAACTGATATATTTTAATAACATGAACTGCTACACCGGATTCCATCGATCTCTACTTGTATCGGCATATCGCAAGGTTAGGGCGCACTCAACCCAGCTTCGGATATAGTCGTCAGACTTGATCACCTGACACTATATTAAATGATACCGATTTATACAAGGGTATGTCTTCACAAAAAGTAAATGTATTTATGGAAACCGACGACCGGTTGTTACATATATATGGAAATGGCGACATTACATTATTACTCAACCATAAAACATTACACTTGGACATACTGCACAAATATCTTATTGACAGAAGAAAGAGGAATGTCTTATAGATACTGAATGTGCTAGAGTATATATACGATTTGTACCGTGCAAGTATCATTGTTGTTTTATAACTGCTAATTCGTGGGTTGATGTATCTTCATACATAACTCTAAACGAATCTTAGTAAGAAAAGAAATCAGTTCAAAGCGTATTATGTCGGAAACGAAGTTTCGCCATAAAAAACTGGGAGGGGGTACTGTGGACATCACCCACCGAATTATCAGGTAAAAAACTTATTTATAGATTTCGTCTGGCCGGACACGTCTGAAATGCCACTTTGATCCTGATCTTTTGGCGGCTTTTTGTCTTTGCATCACTGAGCTAATATAACGAGACATCATTCTCTTTTTGAGTACTGTGTTTGGTTATATTACTGACTTACTCTTCCATTGAGCTATCGTTTGGGATAGTACACATGACATGACATGACATGATTGACAATGACATATCAAACTAAACAATAGAAGTAATAGTATTAGTAGCTATAGTAGTAGTAGTAGTAGTAGTAGTAGTAGTATATTGTATTATCATAAGTCGTAGTATTAGTATTAATTATTTAAATGTTCGAGTGCCGCAAGAGTTGATTTAATAAACAAAGCCCTCCGACAGTGGACTGAAGAGGCCAAGGCCCATGCCGGGGCGCCACTCAAGCCGAGCGAGTGCAAACCGGTCGCTAGAGTTTGGGGCGGTGTAGCTATTTGTCAATGAAAACTCATATGCTAAGTGTGACTGTCGCAAGCCGCGGCCCGCACTAGCCAGGTTCATGCGACCCGGCACTACTCCAGGCCTGCACTATCCGGAGTGTAGAACGGAGTATTAACATCGTTGCTACGATATGCTATGCCGCAAGCCACAGCCCGCTCTAGTCAGGGTCACCACCTGACACTACTCCTAGCCTCAACAAGGGAGGGAAGGGAGGGAGAAGCAAACGTCAACGAAAGCCAAGAAAAAGAATTATGAAGCAAAAAGAAAGCACTGTCAATTTGGGGATCCCCCGGAAGCAAAACGAGTGGTGAAGTAAAAAGATATAATTCCCAGCGATATGGAAGAAAGCAACGCAAAAAGGGAAAACGAGAACGTCAGGCCACATAGCTAGTGACACCACACAAGCAACCGCAAAAGCAGCCACTAGAAACAACACGAAAAGAACAAACATGGCCGCTATTAAATAACTCTCGCTATACTTGAAATTTAACCATGACAAACACATATGCATGTATTTATCTACATTAAATGTTCGAGTGCCGCAAGAGTTGATTTAATTAACAAAGCCCTCCGACAGTGGACTGAAGAGGCCAAGGCCCATGCCGGGGCGCCACTCAAGCAGAGCGAGTGCAAACCGGTCGCTAGAGTTTAGGGCGGTGTAGCTATTTGTTAATGAAAACTCATATGCTAAGTGTGACTGTCGCAAGCAGCGACTGCCGCAAGTCGCGGCCCGCCCTAGCCAGGTTCATGCGACCCGGCACTACTCCAGGCCACCCAGGGCCGAAAGCCTCTCAGTCCACAGATACGAAGCACCCCAAACAAAAGGAGGAAGATCTCCAGAATAAGGTATAGCAAAAGAAAAGAATGAAAAAGTGAACAAGAAAATGCGGCAGAAGAAAAATAAGAAGCATGAAGAGAAACACTTGATAAGGCCCGCCTTAAGCTTTTGTTGCTGTTAACGTTGTTGTTTTTGTTGTTTGTTGTTGCTGTTGTTGTTGTTGTTGGTGTTGTTGTTGTTGTTGTTGTTGTTGTTGTTGTTGTTGTTGTTGTTGTTGTTGTTATAAAGCTGAGCCCATGCCGGGCAGCGACATGCTCGTCGATTCCGGCAACAGTTGACGCCCACTTAGGGTCAGCATCACACGACCTTGCCTACAGCTTTACATCCTCTATCGTCTCGATCGAATCTCCGAGCTTGCTCTTCCGTGGCTCATAATTGCAGATAGTAGCTCGCCGATCAGCAGCTGGCGCGCCTGCTCCAAGATCTCCAAGCAGTCACGGCCCCGGTCTGGCGCAGCATCGCATTTCCCGGGTCGATCGTCGTCGTCCAGCAACAGGTACATCAGCAAGTTGAAGAACGTGCTTACCGCGGCAGCAGTCTGTGGTACACAGCTCTCAGTACTAGTCCACTACGCACAGGATAGCGGCCGGCTGCGCCTGGTACAAGAAGAACGACTGTGGCAGCTTCGACGAGGGGAGCGGCGACTTGCGGCCCTTGCGCAACAGCTCCCACGCCGTCGCCTATGCGTCCAAGCAGCACCCCTACACTGTCAAACTTGTTCAGAACTAGCGCTTTCACGCGTTGCCACAGCTTCTGCAGCCCCAGCCATGAGTGCCGGCTGAACTCCTCGTGGTCCACGCCGCACGCGCACATTGCCGCCACTCGTTGCACACATTGGCGCGCCTCCGCCTCGTAGAGATACACCTTGAGAGTGCCCACAGCTACTTGCGCGATTCGGATCACACAGGTTATAAACAGCTCCAGCATTTGCGCAGTGGGCTCTCACAAACTGATGAGGTGTTCGCGAGTGCTAAAAAGCTCAGCAAACTTGCGCAGCCGGTTGACCCCCTAACGCGCAGTTGCGAGTGGTGCTGTAGGCATATGCATGGCATGCATCCAGGTATGTGACTGTGTCATCCACTAGGACAGATAGATGCAGCATTGACTCATGCAGGGTGAAAAGAAACGTAGTACTAGCCGTACCAAGCTGGTTAGGACAATGCTTAAAATACATTAAGCTAGCGCTAGCCGCGCGCGACCTAGCCAGCTAGCTACCGGCTTCTAACAGCTATCCAGCTACAACTGCTTAGAGAGAGGGGGAGAGAGAGGGGGGGGGGGGGGAAGGTATCATCACACCAAGGTAAATCATTCTTTTTGAAGAAGGCGCGCAGCCGTCGTTACTTCGTGCAAGTTCGGCCCGATGCCAGCACAGAAATTCCGCAAACACCGCAACTCCCGATGAGCCTCTGCCTGCGTCTTCCTTGCGTAGACTAAATTGTGAAAAAAATTGTCTAAAAGCAATGAGGGGGCTCTAGCTCTTCGCCACCACCTTCAGTGGCTGCATGAAGCGCGCAAATTTGTTCCCGGACGAAACGAAACAGAACTTGCCGCAGAGTTCAACAAAGAACCAACGCCGCTCTCCAACGTCCCACACTGTGGAGACCTGCTGGTATTCACCTACCCACTCCATCACTGCCACATACCGCTTAGCATTGACGTCTGGAAAGCGGTCACGGATCCACGCCCTGTCCCCGTCCGACAGCTACGTTGCAACGGAGGTAGGGGCACCCTGTGCCCAACGCGCACTCGCCTGCGCTCCTTCAGCACAGGGAGCTCAAATAGATTCCTGCCCCTCCCTGCACGGCTCTAAACTCTACTAACAGAGCCACAGCGTCGTCCGGCGCCGGCCGGAGCGCATCTGGCTTCAAGGGCAGTCACCATCGATGAGCTGCCCACAGCTCACCGTCCCAACTCCGCGCCCAGCAATCGGCTACAGTCGGCACAACAACGTGCAACATTTTCAAGCACTGTATGCCCTTCGGCGAAGTGGCTCTGCACTAGGACACTAGCAAAAGGTGAAGCCATCGCG
>WBZZ01002601.1:45000-50000 GCA_019918135.1 Paulinella micropora | reverse complement strand
GACAAAGTTTCAATCATGTTGAAATTTCTGCAAAAAAAATCTGCAGAACATTTTCCTTTATATCATGTCAGGTAACGTAGGCAAGGAAAGGCTCCCCCGGACCTTTGCTACCCCCGCCGCGGCCCCCCCAGTTCTGAAACGCCATGCTTGAAACGAACCTGAGAGCTGATAACACAAATGGTATATAACCCCCTATCTATCTTTCCAATCATTCCTTCTCCCCCCAAATAATCAAAGTCTCTCTTTGAATCCACCCGCAATCCCCATCATGCCGCTTCTGTGAGTCTATCAATACCCCGCAATGTCTGTAATATATAAAGCCCCAAGGGTCGAAACCCTATATATGCCCCTTCCCCAACCCCCTTTGTTACCTCGTTATCAGAGTCTGTCTGAGTTGCCGCTCCTCCATCATCGTCGTCCTCTTCATCTTTCTTCCGATCTTTCTCATCTTTCTTATCACTGTTCCTCGCCCCCTCCTCTCCCTAAACTATCCATCCCCCCTCGCTATTCTATCCCTCCTATTGACTATCCCTATTTAGTATCCCCTCCCTGCCTACCTCTCTGCTCTCCCACCCCCTTCCCCCTCCCTGCCTAAACTGGTTTAGTCTGTCTGCATTAGCCCCAGTCTTAACCCGTATATCCCTTTATCCCAAAAGTCTGACATTAAATGAAGCCTGATGTCATCGTTCGTCATAGAGAGGAAAATAATGAAGTCTTGGGTTAACCCGTTCCCCATTTTCCCCCCAACGAGCCTATAGGGCCACAAAACATATATATGTCGTGTTAGTTCCCAATATACCCGCATAGTCTGATGATATATTAGTCTAGTATGTCCCGCAAGCCCGTTAAGTCTCATCATATGTCTGTTTGTCATATCCCGTAAACCCGTAAGTCTTATTATATGTCTATTTATTATATACCGCAAACCCGTAAGTCTGATAGCATAAGATTAGGCTATTATACCCCCCATAAACCCCTAAATTCTTATAACATAATATGATTCCGATATAACCCGTAAGCAGGCGTAAAGTCTTGTGACATAATATTGTTCCGATATAACCAGCAAGTCAGTAAAGTCTTATGGCATAATATTATTCTGAAATGACCCGTTAGTCCGTAAAGTCTTATGACATAATATTATTCTGATATGACCCGTAAGTCCGTAAAGTCTTATGACATATTATATTATTCTGATATGACCCGTATGCACGTAATTGTACCTCGTAAGTCTGGTGTCCGGGTCACGAGCCAGCCGCTGTACCTATGAAGGTAGAAATATACAACCTCCCCTCTCTCTCTGGCAGTCTTTCCGAGCCCGCGTCACACGTGTACCGTCCTCACCCCGTAATATAACACTGTCTTACTAGTACCGTTATCACCCCATAATATACCCGTAGCCTGTTCGTTTCTTTCGTCGTCTCTCATCTCACGTCTCATTCTTCGTCATTCTTCATCCTTCTCAATCATTCTTTCTCTCTTCATCAGTTCGTCACCCCCCTTTCACCGTACCCGTCCCCGTGCGCATGCTCTGGTCGTGCGACCGCTCGTTGCCTCTGGACCCTACCGCCGCTGACGGAGCCACAATTTCAAAAGGCAATTCTCCGCCTCTATCTCATCCCAAATGTGTGCCGGTATCAGCCTCTCCTCCGTTAGTTCAAATAGCACATTCAACACCAACCGCTGTCTCGTCTGTATGGTGATGGTACATGATCTTCATCGTCCTCCTTGATAGTGACATCCCAGGTCTCCCGTTTCTTCCCAGCCTTTTCTAGAAAAACTAGTTGAAACTGTCTGGCCTTTTCCTCCTCGACGTCGTCTCCGCTTCTCCAGAACTGCATCACCGGCGCTATCCCGCTCCCCGCCCTATGCCTCGATGTTCATCTGAATACTAAACTAAGCACCCGCAAGATATAGAAATCGTCCATCGTGTCGTCGCTCACCTCTTTCTCAGCCGGCCGCATCAAGTAAACCTTGCTCACTTTCCACTTTATGTTGTCAACCTCCCCCTGCTCGCTAACCCACAGGCCCGCCTATTCCTGACTTCTATGTTCCCCTCTGGTGCACTCGGTTTGGGTGATCTCCCCGGGCCCCGCTTCCCCTGCCCCGTCTGATCACTCACCCCTCCCTTCTTTTCCTCCGTCTGCCTCTGCTTCGCTTCCCCCTTTGCATCTTTTCTTTCCTCCTCCCTCTGCTTTGACTCCTCCTTCTTTTACCTCTGTGACATCCTCTCATGTGAGCCCGTCTGAAGTTCCTTAATAGCCTCTTGCAGCCGCCCCTTCTCCTCTTGATCTTGTTCGAAGGTCAGCTGCTCCTTCAGCCTCGCGATCTCCTCTAGCCTCGCGATCTCCTCCAGCCGCTGTGACAGGGGCAGTAAACGCCTCGGGTTGCTAAACTGATCCGCCGTCCGCTCGAACGCGTCCTTCTCCGTCTCATAATCCAACAGAAAATGCGAAAACTTCACCAGCCTCCTCACATGCACGATCTGTTCCTTGCTTTTCTTCTGGTGTAGTATCTTATAACTATACGCCGCCGTCTGTTTCATAATCTGGTACGGCCCCTGCCATTTCTCGCATAACTTCGTCGAGACCCCTATCGGTATGGTCGGGCAATATAGAAGTACCGTATCCACCGGGTTAAATTCCACTTGCTTGTATTTCTGTTGCCCCTTCTCATCTTCCGACCGCATTGCCGCCTCCCGGTGTTTGGTTACGATATGTTCCGCCTCCGCGATAGCCCGCAATCGTACCGCCATCAGCTCCATCGGATACAGCGCCTTCTGCACCATCACATTTTGTGGCGTGTTCAACACCCTGCCAAACACCATCTGGTGCGTGCATAGCCGCGTCTTACCCCCCAACGAACAAGAACCCAGATTATTCACCACGAATGTGAACGCTTGAAGTGCCTCTGACCATTTCGTTTGCCCGTTCTGATAGTAGATCTTCAAGGACGCATTCAACGTACGATGCATCCTCTCGATCTTCCCGTTGGCCATTGGGTTATACGCAGTCACGTAATCCCACTTGAACCCGTAATACGTGCTGAGGTCATTGGAAACCCAGTTAACAAAGGAGCTCCCCCGATCCGATATCATCCTTCTAGGCACCGCGATTTGGCTGAAGACGTTATCAATCAACGCCTTAGCGGTCGTCTCCTTCGTATCGTCCGCCGTGGGTACCGCTATAACATAATTGGAAGCCAGATCGATGATAGTGAGTATTATTTGTACCCCCCCGCGCCAGCCTATGGCAATGGCCCACATAATCAATATGTATCGTATCAAATATGTCCGGCGCGTCAGATCAAACTGTCCCAGTAGCCCGCGGTTCGCGTCATAGACAGTCTTTGCCCTCTGGCAATGCACGCATCCCGAAATGAAGTTTTTGATATCCCGATCCATGGTATCCCAATAAACCGCCGTGGCATGAAGCATTTCATCCTATCCAACCCCGGATGACTCTGCAATTTGCAATTGTGTGTCACTATCAATACCACATACCGCATTGTTACTTCTTGGGTACCCATACCACCCACCGCTCCGGATCATCCTTGTTCCTCGCCCCGCTCCCAAAATACCAAATCAGCCCGTCAGAATAGGCATACTTCTCCTTCCGTCTCCGTACATCCGCATCCCTCTGAAATCCCTGTCGGATTCTCCTGGTGAACTATGAACTTCTTCCACTCCTCACTATCCCTTCTCAGTTTGCGAAACATGTCCACCGACGCAAAGTTAATCTCAGTCTTGTTCTCCAGCTGCATGGCAAGTCGGCTCGCATGCGTCTCCCCTAACTGGAGTTCCGGTTTCGTCTCCGTCTGCCCCGCCTCAACCTCCACCTTCGTGGGGATCAGTATATTCCCCACCATTGGCATGGTTCGCCACGGGAAAGGTTTTGTATCTACCACTTGAAGTTCGCCCTCCGGCTGTTTCCCTTGTGCCATAAGAGACTAATAATAACCTACACGAAATGAGACAGAAGGAGACAGAGCATGCCAGAGAGAGAGAGAGAGAGAGAGGAGGTGGGGAAGGAGGGGAAATTGACTACTATCTATTCTTGCATGTAACCATGCTCGTATGGGATGCATTGTTAATCACGCATTCTGTGTACGCATGCTTGTTGCCTGTCTTACAGTGAACAGAAAACTCAGTACGAGCATAGAGATTTGGCTTTTCAACACAGAATAAACAGAAGGAAAAGAAGAGAGAGCAAGGGGGGGGGGGGGGGGGGCATTGAGCAAGGAGGAGGAGGAAGCTTTGTACATGTAAATAATAATAATAATAATAATAATAATAATAATAATAATAATAATAATAATAATAATAATAGTAATATAGTGCTTCTCTGTCAATGGCTGATGCAAATCTGCACATGCGCCTCCATCGTCTCACCCGTGAGGGGAGCACGAAGAATTGACGATAGGCTCTAATGACGCCCCCGCACGGGCAGTTCCAACACTTCCAGACGGACCGGTATGTTAATAATAGTAATATAATAATAATAATAATAATAATAATAATAATAATAATAATGATAATAATGATAATAATAATATAATAATAATAATAATAATAATAATAATAATAATAATAATAATAATGATGATAATAATAATAATAATAATAATAATAATAATAATAATAATAAAATAATTTAAAATAATAAAAATAATAAAAATAATATAGTGCTTCTCTGTCAATGGCTGATGCAAATCTGCACATGCGCCTCCATCGTCTCACCCGTGAGGGGAGTACGAAGAATTGACGATAGGCTCTAATGACACCCCCGCAAGGGCAGTTCCAACACTTCCAGACGGACCGGTATGTTCAATGAAAATACTGGTGGCACCGACGGGAATCGAACTGGCGACAGGGCCCAGATGGTAGAACTTGACCACTGGGCTATCACGGTGTCCAAATAATAATAATATAATAATAATAATAATAATAATAATAATAATAATAATAATAATAATAATAATAATAATAATGTATCTCCTGCCAA
>WBZZ01002601.1:0-22500 GCA_019918135.1 Paulinella micropora | reverse complement strand
TACCTGGTCACCTGCTGCAGTGTGCCCTACAGTCTGGCTTCGTTGCGCTCCGTCACCCGCAAGTGACTCAATCTGATATTTTTATCTTTTATCGTGCCTCTGATGGCTCTACCCATCCTACTTTGCGCACTTCGGCTGGTGCCGCTAGTTTGGCTGCTGCTTATGCTGCGCACATGAATCCTGGCGCTGATCTACGCTGGCGTGCTATGGGAGCTGATGCAGTTCTCCCTGCGCTTCCTATCCTGGATAATGATGTGCTTCCGCATCTACACTTGTCATTTTCATGCGGTGGGCGCATTAGGAATACGGGCGACAACTATGTAGCAGAAGCATGCGCCCTTTTGTGTGCACTGCACCGTAGGCTCAATTCCTGTCAATAGCACTTACGTTGGTTATCTTGATAACCGTGCACTCCTCAATAGATTGGCCTCTTTTGCTCACTCTTACTACTATCTCCCCCTAAAGTAGGCTGCCTTTCTGTTTCAGTAAAATAAGAGGTAAGGTTTCCCTTGTCTGACCCTGACTCTGAGTCTAACCTGCTTCCTCTTCCTCCTCTCTCAACCCTATCTTACCTCGCTCCCTCTTGCTGATTGCTTTCCTGCTCTCTCTCCCCACCTCCACATATAGTTTGGGACTTTCTTTCCTTTGCTATGCAATGCACTTACATCACTCTCATGAACTAACCTAAGGTGTTCTTCTGGGGTCTTGAGTGCCCCCTGGAGTCCTTTTGTATCTAATGCCAAAACTGTCTCACGTTGAAATGCCTTAAACGGGGTTCTCCCGTCATATTGTCCTTTTGCAGTCATTTCTTTTTGCCCTGTTTTTCCTGTGCCCCTAAGAGTGCTAAAATTCATTACGAGGTCTTACTGTCTTCTTGTTCTTTGAGCAGACCAGTTGGCAGTGTCTGATGTGCTTCTAGTTCTTGCCTCTTTGCCCCGACGCCGGTGACTCACCTAAAACGGGGACAGGTAGCAATGCGTTCAAAAACTGAGCCAAAGGATCTCAGTGCGAACTCTTCACTTTTATTGTGTCAATTACTGGAATGACACCAACCCTCTTGACGACGGTCGCCTCCCGGTCGGCGATGGTCTCCTCTTTCTTTGCTTGCAGGGCCAGAGTTCAGCGCTGCCAAGGCTCATAACCCACTGTAACAAGAGGGTTCGGACTTTACTTTTACTTAGAGATTTGAATAATACTGACACGTCACCTAGCGTCCCAACCCCACACCGCCAAAGCTTTGAATTCACCGTTACACATAGAGTGATATAGCCTGGGTAAAATAGGTAATTGTCCTTGGGGTGGGCCGGTATGACTAAATACTCTTATTAATATAAAATTGTCGATTGAGGGAAGGGATATTAAATAAGTGGAAGAGAAAATACGGAATAGGCACTATGCCGGCCCACCCGGTATATAATGGCAATACTTACCGTTCCGGTCTGTCGGTTATTCTTTGGTCTGAAGGTTACAGAGTCCCTAATTTAGGTATTCCTCAATCTTCATATCGTTAGACAGTTTATCTGTTATTAAATATCGTACTATTGTAACAATCTGGAGTCGCTAATAAAATACACGGGGTATGGAAATTTTCCTCGTTTCCTCGGAAATTTTCTGACAAGAAAGAGGTCGAGAGAGAAAAATGGGGGAGGGGAAATTTTTGCGGATGCGTTTCCTTGGGTTCTATGCTTTTTCTTGAGCTGTTTTGGGGCATGCAAACAGGTAGGGGCAATGATTTTCTTGGATAGGAGGTACTCACGAGCTGTTGTGTAGCGGGGCAGGGGTTGCTGTGATACAGAGGTTTTGGGGTTTGACAGCTCATAGCTCAAGGATGGGGAATGTGAGGTTTCATGAGGTATGGGTGTTTGGCATGGCTTTCTGGATGTGTGGGTATATTTAGAGGACTATGAGACACATTTTTATGGGTTTGGTATGTTGTTTCCGATTCGTCTGGGGTTGGGGCATGGGTTGCTGTGATGCACAGCTACAGGTCAGGGGCTCTCTCTCTCAGACAACAAGGCCAAAATGGATGGGGAACTATTCAGGCATGTGTGATTCATGTTTGCTTGATCAGGGTTGATATTCGATGATGTTTTTGAGGGGTTTTGGGGGCTGTGAACTCGGATGTCCTGTTGACTTGGGGTTGGGGGTATGAGAACGGACTCAGAGACAAGGGGATTTTGGGCAGACGAGGACGTGTTTGAGGTTACAGAGGTTTGACAAGAAGAAATGGGACATAGGAGAAGACAAGGGGTGCAAATTTTGCAAGGTTTCATAGGGGAAAGGGGTTACAACAAACACGGTTTGAGGGTGGACATGTCGGTCAGAGAGGGGAGGTCAAGGGGAACGATTTTGCGGCATGAGGAAGTAAGCAAGCGGGTTGCCAATCAAGGGAATGGGAATAGGGGTGGGGGACTACATGGGGAACTTGAAAGAGGCTCGGAATTCCAAGTATAAAGGGGGTTTTCGAAGGGGGTAAGTCGACGCCATCATGGCGCAAAAAGAAGTCAACAAACTGGACGGGTATAGCGGACAAAAAGGTCAGAGACACGCCAAGTCAAAAGGGAGAATTTTTGGGGGTATTTGCGGACTTTTTACCAGATGAGGACTACTGGCTGTTTTGGTCATATCACACATATGGCTATGCTGGGATGGGAGGAACACAGTATTGGGAAGCAGAGCATAGAGGAATGCAGGGAGAACTTGAAGGGGTTGAGGTTTTGGGGAGAAGAGGATGCTGGGGTTGAAGAGGGTTTAGAGAGAGAGAGAGAGAGAGAGAGAGAGAGAGAGAGAACTTGAACGGATTAAGGAAGGAATGGGGAGGGGAATAGGGGATATTGAGGTATATGCTAGGGAGCATGAGAACCCTTGCCCTAATTTAGGTGTGCGGTGCTTAAATGAGTTCGAAGGGTCAGAACGTGGAAGGGAGCAAGCAAGAGAATAGAGGGGCAGCGGAACAGGAGCAGAAACCGGGGGCGGGGAACACAGGTGTATCAGAGGAGGATATTGATGACGCAACGCTGTGGGGAAACGGGGAGTGCAGAATCGATAGAGACGTATACGGCATCAGAGATCAGCTGCGGGGACTTGCCGAGACGGCTGCAACGTTTGCCACAATGAAACCGGGGTCGAGACAAGCGAGGGTCTGGTCCAAAACACATCAAGAGAGGGTAGAGATATGGCAGGGCTTTGAAAAGCTCTGTTCTATAAGGGAGAAGAAGGTGGCGGAGGGAAAAGTTAGAGGAAGGGAAAGGGGAAAAAGAGGAGAAGAAGAGTTATTGGGAGGATGCATGGGCAGAGGAGGAAGGGTACCCAGAGTCGGAATTGTGGAAGAAGGAAGAAGTACGAATCGAGAGGGACATCTACAAACAGGTGGAGAAAATGTGGGGGATATACGCGGCTGAGAGGGAGAGGCTCAAGGCATTCGAAGTGGGGAAAGACGAGACGCCGGAGAGACTCGCGGCACTGAGAGCAAAGGTTGGGGAATATTGGGGGCTATACGAGGTTCTGGAAGGATATGCAAGACAAAGGCGTAAACAGTTCTTGAAGACCAAGTACGATCAAGCAATGTATACATTGGATTCAATGGGATTGGATATGGGAGAGGAAGCGGAATATGAGAGTGGACGAAAGAGGCAGAGGAGGGAGTAGCGGGTTAGGGGACAACGACACGTGGATATTCCTAATTTAGGAGCAGCATGGGGGACAAGAAACACGAGAAGGGGAAACAGGAGAAAGAGGAAGAGGAACATTCGGATTACTGGCGTGAGGCATGGGAAGAAGAGAGATCGGAGGGGGAAAAAGACATGCGGGGAAAAAGAGAGATACGAGTAGGAAAGGATATATACAAGCATGTGTCAGAGGCGTCCAAGGAGTTTGAGACATTACGGGAACAGTTACTGGAGTGGGAAAGGGAAGGGGACATATGCCCACAGGAGGTGGAGAGAGTACGACAAAAGATGGTACGGGTGGAAACTTCGAAGATGTCATTGATGAATCTGGCTATGGTGAGAAGGACGCGGTATTTGGAGGAACAAAGGTGGAAGAAGACGGAGAAGGAGTGGGCAAAAGAGAAGCGGGATAGAGGAGGGGGGAAGACTGATGATGGGGACAGACCTAACAAGAAGGCGAGGAAAGAGGAATAGCGGACACGGGAGAATACAATACATGCTTCCATAATTTAGGAATGTATAAGGGGGGCGAGAGGGACAAGGAAGCGTCTAGCGAGGATGAGGAACTCAGTGGAGAGACGAGTGAGGAGACGGAGGAGAAAGAGGACTCTAGGGATGGGGAGATGCTGTCGTTTTGGGCTTCTAAACGAGAGGAGCAATACCTTTTAATGAGGGAGCGGGTTCAGAAAGAGGTTCCCAATACAGCAATGCATTCTCACATGTTGGGGGATCTACGCGAGGCGGAAAAGGCATATGTACGACCAATAGTAGAGTGGGAAGCATATCGGAGGGAAGAGGAAAGGACAGGGATGGAGGAGGAGGACAGAGAAGAGGCAAGGAGCAAGGAAAGACGAAGGGAAAGGAATCAACAAGGGATACGCGACACAACACCTGCCGTTCCTAATCTAGGAAGTATCGCGAGAAATGAGCAAGCGGGAGTTGGAGAAATTAGAAGTGCGGGAGGACGAGAAGGAATTGGAACGATTGTTGGGGGTGGAATACAAGATGGAGGAGGGGGCTCAACGGTTCCTGGAGACGATAGGGAACGAATGGGAAGGGAGGATGAAACGCCTAGGGGAAACGGAACAAATAAAGAAGGATAGACGTTGGAGGGCGATACGAGCCTTATGGGAGATGGCATGGCAAGGATATGGGAAGGAGACGGTGGAAGGGGCATGGAAAATATACGTGACGACGGAAAAGGCGAGGTTTCAATTTGCTTTTATGGCGGTGATGACGAAGGTAGAGGGGAAATGGCAAGAAGAGCGGATACAGACGGCATGGGTTTGCGTAAATGGAACACCTCAACAAGTTAGACAGGGAATTGACACAATGAGGGAAAGAGGGGAGGCAGCTTGGATGGAATTCGTCGAACCTATACGGTTGAGGGGTTTCAAAGAAATGATGAACCCAGAGGGACCGGATAAGGAGTGGGAGGCTGAAGTAACGAAGGGATGGGCTCGGGAGTTGCAAAGGGAATGTGAGAGGTGGAGAGAGGAGGACAAACAATTGGCAGCGGTGATGAACAGACGGGAAGACGTTTCCGAGGTCGGATTGAAGCGGATAAAGGAGGAGCCGAAAGAGGAGAGGCCTGTACAGTTGGAGACAGCGGCTGAAGTCATGGACTGGATGAAAGGCATGTCCAAAGAGGATTGGGATAAGATAGAGAAGGACGAGATATAGCGGTCTGGGGCAATGAAGGGGTCGAGGCCATAGGGGAAACAGGGGTTCACTTTATAGACACAGAAAAGAAAATAAACAGACAGCGGACTACGGGATAATGGAGGGTTTGGAGGAGGTAGCGTTAGAGACTCGGAAGGAGTATAAAGGGGGAGCGGATATCATAGGCGGTTATATATACATTACGGGGGAAGATTCCCAGCGTTCGAGGACGGCATCACCGAGGAAGAAGCTGTTACCATTCACCCCGGCGAAAGAGGGGAGGAAGCCTATGTCAACAGCGGAAGCGAAAAAGCAGAACATACCGGTGGCATCGGATCCGGTGTGGGCGAAGAATCCTCCGACGATGTCCGATGCGTTTCACTCGATGATGCAGGGAATGCAAGCAATAGGGGTGGAGACGTACAAACAGCTGACACAGAAGGAATGCGCGACGTGGGTAACGAAGGCGGAAGAAGGGGGCCTATATGAGGAAACGCAGGAATGGAGGGAGTGGGTGTGGCCGAGGGGTAGAAATGCATACGGACAGGGTATGCAGATGGTGCAACTGATTCATCTAGCGGAAGCACTATACATGGGGGTGGGATACTACAGGGGAAAGATACGGAACAAAGCGGAACTCTGCAAGTACGAGATGGATCCCATGTTGGACGAAGGCCCGTGGTTAACGAGGGGGACCGTGGGCGACCTCTGCAGCATAACAGGTAACCAGAGGAGAGCGTTACAACAGATGTCAGCGAAGCTGGGGAAAGCGAGGGAAGACTGGGACGCGGATTTCACCAGAAACCCGGCGGAAGATTTAGCGGATCTCATCGGAACATACCACGAGGGCTATGGCCAAAACATACGAATGATGGCGGGGAAAGCATACCAGGCGATGAGGGATTTCATGCCTCCACCGGCGCAGGACGCGGCATCAAGGATGGAGAAGAAGGAGGTCAGCTGTTGGAAGAGGCTCGGGGGTTGGGGGATCAGGCAACGGAGGACGAGAAGGAGATGAAGAAAACGGAGCTGCGGCAGTGAGTATTCGGATTGTCTATCCTGAACGGATGTGTGCGGGCATGGACCACGTGGATAAGGATTCGGATGGCAGTGATGAGAGAGGCAGCGGTGGAATCGTCACCAGAAAAGGTGAAGCGGGGAAAGAAGGCAAGAAGGGCGCGATATCGGCGAGGCTCGGATACGGAGGAATCACGGTCTCGTTCAGCATCGCGGTCGAGTAAGAGACGGAGGGAGGAAAGTTACAATCGGCCAAGCATCTCCGGCAAGGAGCAGAGGGAGAGGATCACCACGCAGCTGCAGAAGACCCAGCTGGTCAAGGAGGGGAGGGGGAAGCCGATCGACACAAACAAGGGGACGGATTACGTATACCTGAACAAGCTCCGAATGTTCATCGTGGTACTACAAAAGGAATGCAAAGCGGCACAATGTGGCAACAAAGCGGAGCAGATATGCTACTTACTGAATACCTTGTTGGGAGCAACGGAAGAGCACAGCAAGATGGCCGAACAGAAGGTTTGGGAGGAGATCTTCAAGAGAGAATTCACCGACAAGGGCAGGGAGACCGGGAAGGAGATAGTGGATGCGGCACACTTCGTTTTTGCGGAACTTTACGGGTTCTCGCATTTGCTGGACGAGGGGGATGAAAAGACGCTTTGACGGAAGCGGCGGCGAAACTGGTAGCTCAGCGGAAGGGACTCAGGGACATTCTCTCGGAAATTATGAGTCTCAGTTTACTACACGGCAAGACAACGATTTACCCGCTGGTACTATCCAAGCTGTGGAGGGATCTAGAGACGAGGCCGGTTGTCATGGAACTGATGGCACAAGTGGGGTTACAAGCGGAAGGAACGGTGGCGGAAAATGATCAACACTAACCCGGTTGGTTGGATCCTGGAGGAAGAGGATACGACGTTGATCGACCGCATGATCACCTTGCCGACGGTAATGGCAAAAATGCCGAGGTTACGATCGTCCTCATCCAGCTTGCGATACGGGGGGCAACGGGAGTCATACCGACGTCCGGCTTATGAGCAGGAGGATCGGGCACCGAGGCATGACACACCCGAGTAGAGTGGCGATGGAGCTGGAGAACAATACGGAGATTAAGTTTGCATCGGTGGAGATGTTTCGGAAACTGACGAAGGATAACAAGGAGTGGGAACGGTTCATAGCACATCAGGAGAATCCGACGGAGGTTGCAGAGGACGCGGATATACGACAGCGGAAGAAGAAGTATACGTATTCGGATGGACTCAGTTGGTATTTCGGGACGGGGGCGAAGAACAAAGAGGACCCGGAGAGATGGGTGGTGTGGGTACCAAAGGAGCTGCGGTACGTGATATTGATAGGGGCACACAATTGTCCGTTACAGAGTCATCCGGGGTTGGATAGGATGAGGTGGTCCATGACTCGCCGGGAAGGTATGGATAAGGACATACAGGCATTCATTTCAGGGTGTGGGCAGTGCCAGAGGGCAAAAACGGTATACGACGCGAACCGAGGGTTACTGGGTCAGTTCGATGTAACGCGGGACATATTTGATACGATACATATCGACTACGTGGGGCCACTACCGGAGGCAGGAGAGGGCAGATACAAATATATCCTTACCATCATTGATCGGGCCTCGCATTACGTCATAGCGGTTCCTACAGCGGATGATACGAAGGAGACGACGGCCAAGGCTTTGATTAATAACGTTTTCAGTAGGATTGGGGTACCCAGAAAGATAATCCCGGACAGGGGAAGCTCATTTGTCAATTGGGTATCTAATAAACTCAGTGCGTACTACGGGTTCAAGTGGGACTACGTGACGGCATACAATCCGATGGCCAGCGGCAAGATTGAGAGGATGCACAGCACGTTAAAGGCCTCTCTGAAGATATACTGCCAGAACGGACAGACCAAGTGGCCTGAGGTACTACAAGCGTTCACCTTCGCGGTGAACAATCTGGGCTCGTTATCACTAGGGGGGCGGGCGAGGCTGTGTCCACACCAGATGGTGTTTGGGAAGGTCTTGAATACCCCACAGGAAGCGATGCAACACAAGGCGTTATACCAGCCAACCGAGCTGATGGCGGTGCGATTGCGGGCTCTAGCGGAAGCGGAACAAATTGTGACCAAACATCGGGAAGCAGCGATGAGGGCGGAGGATGAGAAGGGGCAGCAGCAATGCAAGCATGTGGAATTCAATGAGGGGGATACGGTGCTCTTATACTGCCCAAACGTACCGGTGGGGGTCTCTACGAAGCTGCACGAGAAGTGGCAGGGACCATATCAGATCATGAAACAAACGGCGGCTTATAACTATAAGATCCGACACCAACGGTCGAATAAGGAGCAGATAGTCCATGTGAGGACGCTGGTGAAGTTTTCGCCTTTTCTATTGGATTATGAGACGGAGAAGGAGGCTCTAGAGAGGACAGCGGATCAATTTGGTAACCCGCGGCCTTTGTTAGCTCGGTCTCAGAAGAAGGAGGAAATCGCGAGGCTACGGGAACAGGTATTTTGGTAGCAGGACCCGGACGAGAGAAAGCGGTTGGAGGAGGCTATTACGGAACTGGCGACGGGCTCGCACGAGAAGATCCCTCAGAGACAAAAGAAGGACGAGGCACAACAGGAGCCAGAGGACAAGAAAGAGGTGTTGGGGAAAGAGCAAACGAAGAAGATGCGGAAAAAGGAAAAGGGGCGAAAGCTCAGGCGGATCAGGAGAAGCGGGGGCCGGGGAGGCCGCCGAAGCCAAAGGCTCCGGAAAGTTCCATCGAGGTGAAAACTGCGGGAGGACAATGGCTGGAAAAACCGGAGGAGGTAGATAAAATCAAGTGGAAAAAGGGAAAATTCTACTTGATGCAGCCAGCGGCGAAGGAGGTTAGTGATGACACGATGGATGACTTCTACGTCATGCGAGTACTCAGTTTGGGGGGAACATCGAAATATAAAGCGGGGAACGGAATTATGCCAGTGATGCAATTTTGGAGGAGCAGTGATGATTTACACGAGGAAAAAGCGAGACGCTTTGACCCGGTATTCCTGGAGAAGGGGGGCAAGAAGAGAGAAACGTGGGATGCCACCATTAAGCTGGATGACGAGGACCACATTCCATACACTATCCAAACGAGGCCGAGGTTGGTACTGAACATCCCGTTTGAACTAACAGAGGAGCGGCGAATACCGGCACATATATGGGATGAGATTGAGGGGAAGGGGTTACCCTTCGAGATAATCGGGGCACCACCAGCGGCGACGGGATCCAGGGGTAAAAAGCGGCCACCAACGGGGGGTCGTATGACTAGAGCACGAGGAGGGGCACAATAACAGAGGAACGATGGGGGAAGATGAAGAAAGAAGGAGGAGAAAGAAGAATGATGAACGAGGAATAACGATAGGAGACGAAGAAAGACAACGAGACAACAGCGGAAAGAGGTACAAAGCGGCAACAACAGCGGAAAGAGGTAAAAAGCGGCAACAAAAGCGGAAAAGGGGGTATCATCAAGGGTGATGGGGAGAGAGAGAGAGAGGATTATATATCTAACCTTATAGGTACATTTTTGGGTACATAACATAGACAGCGGTTACAAGAGGTATATATATTACAAAAATCGCTGCATATTATTACTATATTAATATACAGCGGACTATCGCGGTCTATTCATATATTACTATACTGCGGACAATAGCGGTTTACGACTATCTTATAATGATAAGACCTTACGGGATATAGCGGCTTATCGATACATTACATCAGCCATAAAGGCTTACGGATACAAGGGGTATTTAATGCGGTTTACGGGGTTAGAGGAGATATTTGAAATAACATAACAGCGGAATATGCGGATAGGTTGAGGACTAACATAAGAAGTATGTTTGCTGCCTTATAGGCGCGAGAAGGGGCTGAGCGGAAGAGGAGCGGCCCGAGACTTTCTTATTTTCCACTCTGTGACGAGTGATGAATGCGGACTATACTTCACATCGGACTTTGGGGGATTAAGGGGTACATGGGCTACGAATAAGACTGATACAAACAGATCATACCAGTTTCGACAGAGAGGGGGAAGGGGTGGGGGGAGCAACGGGATAGACAGATAGTCAATAGGGATAGTCAATAGGATGGATAGAATAGACAAGAGGGGGGGGGGGGGGGATAGTACAGAGAGAGGGGAGGGGGCGAGGAACAGCGACATGAAAGATGAGAAAGAGAACGAAGATGATGAAGATGGGGAGCGGCAATGCGGACCAACTCATGATCAAGGGGCACACAAAAAGGGGGGCACTATATATACATCATAAGACAAGCGGGGCACAACTACACTCACAGAAAGCGGCATGAGGGGGATATACCTGGCATCGAAGGGGGACTCGGATCTTTTGGGGGGGAGAAGGGATGATTGAGAGGACGGACAGGGGGGTATGTATCATCTGTGTTACCGGTTCTCAGGTTCGTTTCAAACATTGTGTTTCAGAGCTGGAGGGGCCTTGGCGGGGGTAGCAAAAGTCCGGGGGAGCCTTTCCTTGCCTACGTTACCTCTGGGCTGAGCGACCGGGACTAGAACGAGCCAGGGGGCATCAGAGGGCTATTAAAAGCCAGAAGATAGCAATTCAAGCGGCAGGTTTTTCGAGAGGATTCGAGTGGCAAGTTTTTCGAGAGGATATGGGGGTGCGGAGAAAAGGCGTATCGGTCCAGGGTACGACTTAATCTCTACACCGTGACCTCAAGTCATCTATCATGCCTTCGGGAAATTCGGGTGGATTCGAGTGGCGAGTTCGCTGGTTGAGTTCCAGTGGTGAGTTTCAAATGTTCGTCAAGGAGCGGGATCAGGAGGCGTTGGGGCTTCGGGGACGAGGTGCAGGGGGAAGCGAATGGGATTACTACGGGTGTTACGGCGCACTCCACATAGTATAGGTCGGGATAGTATAGACCGACACTAGGTCGGGGGGACGATGAATGACTAGGGGCCGGGCAGGGGGAATTCAGTATTACTCTGATATCACTCAATACTTCAGGCATGTGGATACGGGGAATGTCGGGAAGCGGTTAGGGAGCGGAAGTCAGCGTCGATGGATGCTCAACTCGAAATATTATCGGATTTATTAATACAGTACGGCGACGACCGTCACTCCGGTTCGTATTTGCCTTATATTCCGAGGCCCGGTTGGTCCTCGGGGGGGGGGGGGGGGGGGGGGGGGGGGATATATTTGACTTCTCGCGCGCAGGGAGGTGGGCGCGCTCGGGGGGGAGAAGGGATTATGCCGGCCCAGCAGGTATATAATGGCAATACTTACCGTTCCGGTCTGTCGGTTGTTCTTTGGTCTGAAGGTTACGGAGTCACTAATTTAGGTATTCCTCAATCTTCATATCGTTAGATAGTTTATCTGTTATTAAATATCGTACTCTTGTAACAGCACCGATGAAACGAGGAAACCAGAGGATTAAGAAAAAACAAGAGGGATGGGACATTTGACAGGAAACGAACTAACACATGAAATCAGAAAAAGAGAGGTAGAACCGAAAGAGAACAGGAACAAATAAATAAAAAGAGAAAGAGAGGAAGGTAAACGGGACTAGAAGAGGAAAAAAGTGAATAATAGTGAAGACTCTGAAGGGGGAAGAGGGGGCGGGAGGCACACGCTAGAGTCTGCCGAGGATCATGAAGCCACGAATGCAATTCCGCCCGCAGACCAGAGAAAGACAAGCCGCCACTACCCCAGGTGACAAAAAGAAGACAGAGAAAAGGGAGGAAGCTACAGTAGGGGAAAAGAAAACCACACAGGGTCCGCCTAGAGGTTCACGTCCTCAAGGCGAGAGTCCTTCAGGTAGCTTAACACCACCCCTCCGCGGGAACCTTGTTCTCAACAACCTTAACTCAGCGAGTCCTCCACAGTGTGAGTGCAAAACGCCGTACCTCAGCTGACAATCAAGCACCGTGTGAAGTCACGTGGCGTAGATCTCTCTCTCTCTCTCTCTCTCTCTCTCTCTCGGACTTTCTCTCTCGTTCGCTCTCTCCTTTCTCTCTCTCGTTCTCTCTCTCTCTCTCTCTGTTTCTCTGCGTGTGCGTGTGTGTTGGGCATGTGTATCTGCAATCGCTCGAGCTCGAAGAAAAACGGAGGATTTTCACATAAATTTAGGGAAATAGCAGTTGAATGCTGAATTGTCATGTGAACTCCCTACTTCAGTATATACTTCAAGTAGTATTCAAGGAATGGTAAAGTAAAAAGTGTGAAAAGTGAAATACAGATTAAAGTGCAGTCCAGAGCTGCAGTGCTCAGCCGTGTCAAGAATAAAAAACAAGAAAACAGATGAAAGGAAAGGTCCGCCGAAAGAAAATGTAGAGACTCGGAATCCTACGGTTTCGGACCTGAAGTTTCGGCCGATGCTACATATATGTATATACTTGGTCGCGTCAGGAATACGGTCAGCGGTGAAATGTCTGAAATATCCAAAATGTAGGAAACAAACGAAAAAACGCGACGTTTGCTTTATAAAAATATTAATATTTCTTAAAAAGTAAAACTTATATAAACTGCCGTAACAGATGCTCCACAGGATTAAACAGCCGAAGACAACAAACTTGTTCTTTGCACCTGCTACCGTCTTTTTGTCGCGCGTTATAGAACTAGTCTCCCCCGCAGCATCGTGGACAAACCACCGCCCAGAGACAACAAGGAAAACAGAGACCTGCGTAGGTATTGGGTAGTAGGTAGTAGTAGGAAGTAGGCAGTAGGTAGGTAGTAGATAGTGGTAGTAGGTAGTAAGCTAGTAGGTAGTAGGTAGGTAATAGTAGGCAGTGGGTAGTGATAGTAGTAAGTGGGTAGTAGCTAGTAGAGTAGATGGAGTAGCCTACATTAGATGTTTCTGTCCCTCTCTTGATATCTATCTATATCTCTTTCTATCTCTCTTTTCTTTCTCTCCCTGTACGCCTTTCCTGATTTATTTCTTTTCTCGCTCCCTTTGTCTTCGAACGTGGTCCAAAAACACGTGAGAATGGATATATATATATATATAGAGAGAGAGAGAGAGAGCGACGGCAAAATAATTACCGCACCAACAAAAACATTTCGTTGCCCAGTGGCAGCATCCTTCCTGCTTGCCTTGGTTGTTAACTGAGACTTGAACCACAGTCTGCGACTGGGACTGTTGTCCTTGCTGCATATATTGCTGGGGAGCCATGCCGGCCTGCGATGCATACGTTGCCATAGGCACGGCCGCGGGGATACGCATCTGCATTTTGCAGGTGGGGCATTGCATAACAGCGCCGCCTGCGACCATGGAGTAACAATTCACTTCTTAAAGTGAAAATGAACAAACTTTGAACAAATAACACGCCAAAAAAAAGTATGGGAGGGAGGGAGGGAGGGGGGGGGGGGGGGGGGGGGGGATGAACTTAACAGATTCTGCAGACACAGACAGATAAATGCACAGATAGAGAATGCGATGAGAGAAAGAGATTGTGGCATATAGACAAGACGAGGGATAGCAGACCAGACTACAACCATAGATAGATATGGAGACAGCAGATAGAAAGGCTGCTTTTCTATCTTTCCGTCTGCTTCTCTATCGTTCTATTTTCTGCCTGTCATGTCTGTCAGACTACACGACACATGAACAGACAAATTATACGAGGTAAAAAGGGACATATATCACGACTAGGCCGTGGCACATTAGGAATAAACGAAGAAACAAATTTGATCCACATTGGATACACAACACCTGATTTGCATGACATGGGCGAGTAAAACCGACCTGAGTTCGCGGGTACGCGAAATGGATGCCCATTACTGCATTGCAGCATCTGCATCTTGAGAGCGAAATCTGATAAAGATTATTGTAGATTCTCACTGGAAGTAACGATCCAGGCGCGCGACAAAAGAAAAGGAGAGGAGACAGATAGAACAAACGAACGAACGAACTAAAGAAACGAGAATGATACACTCCTGTCCTCACAAAAGAGCTTAAAATCAGCCGTTGTTTCGGAAATGTCTCAATGGTGCATGTGGATCCAACATATTTATGCTAATTTCACCTTTTTGTCGTTTCTTTTGGGCAATTTTTACAGGAAGAGTGTAGAAAGGACAACGTAGTCTTTTCAGGTTTTTGCGGCACTGGAGAGAGGGGTGGTGTCTGTGTCTGTCTGTCTTCTTCTTCGCTTTTATTGAGAGAACAAATTTACAATCGGGCTCAGGGAACGTCCACGTGAAAAGTATAGCTAGTAAGTTATACCTTTATCTAAGGTGGAAACCTAGTTATTCAGTTGATCGTATTAAAGGAAAATATTAAATTTGTATTTAGGGGCTCGGTGTTATATATATCTAATATTAATATTATTAATATTAATATTTATGTTTAGATATATTCAGTAGTGATAATATTATAATATGATATGAATATATATGTTATTGTAAAAGTGTAGTAGTTTATGTCTGGCGGCCCCCCCTCTCTTTTCTTTTTCGTGAGAAAAAGTGAAAGAGAGGAGGAAGTTGGGGCTGTGCGTGGTTGACCATATACGTTGGCTGATCCGGGGAGTTCTCCTTCAAGTAGCAGACAGGGGAGCAAACTTGTTGTTCCATCGTTTTTTTTTTTTTTTTTTTTTTTTTTTTTTTTTTTTTTTTTTTTTTTTTTTTTTTTTTTTTTTTTTTTTGCGAGTGTTTATATTTATAGATATTATGATGTTTGTTGATGTTTGAGTAGGTATGTCATTAGTGCTGTTTTGAATGGTTTTATTTTTGTTTCATCTGTTATATTTTTTGGGATTGATTTCCATTGATCAGCGAATATCTTGGTGAGATATGGGTCTTTGTGATTGACAAAGAGGCTGCTTTTAGTTGAGTATCGCGTTTTGTATGAATGTATGGTATTGATTGGGGTAAAGGTGTTATTGTGGAGTGGTCTGTTGAGGTGTTTTTTAGGGTAAATGAATGGGTGATTTTCTATGCATACACGGAGTGTATATAGGTGGGTGATGTCAAGTAGTTTCAGTTGGTTTAGTATTGGTTTGGTGTGCGCGCGGTAATGTGTTTTTGCAATTATTCTGATTATTTTTTTTATGTATTTTTATGAGTGGTTGTATGTATTTCTTTTTGTTGTCATGCGTCCCCCAGATGGAGATGTTTTGTATGAGGTGTGGGTATATGTGTGTGTAGTATAATTGTTTCATTGTTTTTATGTTTAGATATCTTTTAGCATAAAGCAATGAGTTGATTGTGGGTTGGAGTTTACGGATTATGTTATTGATGTGTTGATCAAATTTAAGGTTGTGTTGTAGTGTTATTCCCAGGAGTTTTGCATGTTTGCATTGCTCGAGGGTGAGGTTGTTTATTGTTATTGTGATATCTTGTTTTGTTTTGTGAAAAATTGTGTATGTTGTTTTTGTTGGGTTCGGTACTAGGTTTATTAATTTTGTTATTTCTATTTGTGTTTTTTGTTGTAGGTCTGTGGGAGTTTTGGATGTTATTATGAGTGTTGTGTCGTCTGCATATGTATATACTGTTCCTTGTTGTATGATATTGATTATGTCATTGATATAGAGTAGGAAAAAGGTAGTTGATAATGTGCTTCCTTGTGGTATGCCGTGTGTGATGGTGCGTTTGTAAGATTTACCATATTGTGTGTGGACCTCTTGGGTGCGGTTCGAGAAGTAGGATGCAAAGAATTGGACTGTTTCTTCGTTGAAATTAAAATTTCGCCGAAGTTTGTCCAGTAGCTTTGAATGCTCTACTGTGTCGTACGTTTTTGAGAGGTCCACATACAATGCTAGCACTAATTCTTCTTTGTCTTTATGTTTTTGTATTTGGTTTATTATTGTTTGGATTGTCATGGTTGTGTTTGAGTTAGGTCGGAATGCGTATTGTGTGTGTGATATTATGTTATGTTTTGTTAGGTGGTCCATTATTTGTTTATTTATTATCGTGTCAAACACTTTAGCTATTATGGGTAGTAGTGATATCGGTCTGTAGTTGGCTGGCATGCTTGTGTCACTTGCTTTGTATAGTTCAATTACTTTTGTTGTTTTGAGTGCATCTGGGTATTTATTTTCGTTTATGGCTTTGTTGAAAAGGTTGGTGAGTATAGGTGTGAGGGAGGCATGCATGTCTTTTATAAGTGTTGGTTTTATTTTATATATGTCCTCTGCTTTATCTCTGTTTATGTTTTTAAGTGTTTTGTTTACAATGTCTTCTGTTGTGTTATGTAGTTTGAAGCTTGGGTATGTTTGTTTGTTTTCTTCCGCTTTCTCTTCTTGTTGTTGTTTATGTTCGATTGTTGGTATGCTGTTGCTTGTTTTTTTGCCTATTGTTATGTAATGATCGTTGAGTGCGTTTGCTATTTCTATTGGGTCTGTGTATGTTTTGTTGTTGTATTGTATTGTGGTTGGTGACACTCTCGGTGGTTTGTTGTTAGGTACTAACTCTCTGAGTTTTCTGTGTTGTTTCTTTGGGTTGTTTTTATTTTCTTCTAGCGTCTTCATTATTTCGTCTTTTTTTGCTTTGTGTATTATTTTGTCTACTTTGTACTTCTGTAGTCTGTATGTTTGTTTGTTTTTTGCTGTCGAGTTATCTCTCCATTTTTTATATAGTAGGTGCTTTTTTCTTATTTGCCTCTTTATTATGGGGTTGCACCAGCTCTTTCTTCTATTACTTTGTTTAGGCTTTCGTTCGAAGTGTTCTATAACTTTTGTTATTGTTGTTTGTATGTATCTAAATTTTTGGTTTGTGTCGCTGTTTTCTGTGTTGTCTTGTGTGATGTATTCTAACTGTGTTTTGAGGTTTGCTAGGATTGTGTCTTTGTTTTTCTCATATATGCTTTTGGTGAGTGTGGGTGTGTTGTTTGTGTCTGGTTTTTTTGTGCGGGTGTGTATTATTGCGTATATGGGATGATGGTCTGATACGCATGGGCTTATGATGTTTGATTCTATGTTAGCATTAATGTTAGTGATTATCATGTCCATGAGTGTGTGGGATGTTGTGTGGACCATGTCGTGTCTCGTTGCTTTTGTTATTGTAGTGTAGAGGTTGTTGTGTATCATTAGGTTTTGAAAATCTGTGTGTGGTTTATGTATGTTGTCAAGTAGGTTGTAGTTAATGTCGCCTACCAGTGTTATTGTGCTTGTGGGTGTTTTGTGTAGTATGCTGTTTATGTTATTTTGTAATGCGTGTGTGAATTGTTTGTCTATGAGTGGGCGTCTGTATATACTTATTATTGTGTGTATTGGTTTATTTTTAAGTTTATTATTATATATTCTTAGAGTTAGTGGTGTTTTGCATGAGTCCGATATGGTTTGTTTGTCGTCTATTGTGATGTGCATGTTGCTTTTATAATATATTGAGATGTCGATGTGATGTTTAGCTATGTATGTAGGGATAGGGAATGCGTTGTTACTGATTGATTGGTTGATGTAGTTATCTGTGAGTATGATGATGTCTGGTTGGAATGGTAGGAGTTGTAGGTGTGTGATTAGGTTTTGATAATGTGCTTTGAGGGAGTGGATGTTGGTGTGATATATTGTGAGTGTATTGTTGTGTGCGTTATTGTTGTTTTTATTGTTATTATTATTGTTATTATTGTTATTATTGTTGTTGTTTTTTATGTTCTTATTATATGTTTTATTTTTGTCATTTTTAGAGGTGAGAGACAGGTATGGTTTGAAGGATTGTGGGAGGAGGTTAGGGTGGACGAGATGATTTGGGGGTTTATTTTGAGAGCTCATTTAGGTGTTTGTGGGGATTTTGCTGTGCTGTGTGTTTGGTTTGCGGAGCATGTAGAGGTCTTTGATTATGCTTATGTCTTCTTCTGTTTTGATTATCAACCTGTGCTCCCTTGTCTGGTCCTTGAAGAAAACTTCCCCGTCTCTTGTCCACACGTAGATGGTTGTGCCAGTAGCCTCAACTAGTTCCTTATTGAGCTTGATCGCCTGTTTCAGAAGCATGAGTGTGTTTGGTGGGAGGCTTTCATTGATAAATATTTTGAATGTTTTGTTTGCAAGATGTGTGTCTTTCCAGTTTACTGTGTCGTGGGTGAGGGGCTGGAGTGGGTCGTGCTTTTTGAAGTGCGTTTTGAGGTTGTTTGAGCTAAAGCGCACTATGATAGCTGGTGGTTGTTTGGGTTCCTCTCGCATGGGTTTTGTGCTCTTTGCTCTGAAGCATTTCGTGATATCTCCCTCTTGGTATGGAATGTTTTTTGCATCCATCATGGCTTTCACTATGTTTAGTGTGTTTTCTTTGGGTTGGTATGGTATGCCTGAGATGCTAAGCTCACATGTTGGGTCTCGTTGGTTTTGTTTTTGGTTCTCTGTCTGTTTGCGTTCTAGTGGGTAGTTGTGTGTGTTGGTGTTTGCGTTGGCATGTATGTTTTTGAGTGACTGGGTTGCGTTAGTTGCACATTGACTATACATAGCAGGTGGTTGTGTTTTTGCGTGGCGTTCCTGCATTTCCTTCATCTCGTTAAGTCGAAGCTTAGTTTCGTTTATCTCTAGTCGGATTGAGTCTACGCTGGCCGTGAGCTGGTTGAGTTCCGTTTGGTGGGTTTGCAGTAGTTCCTTGTGTTTCTGGGCCGTTTTTTGAGTCTTCTCGATTGCTTGTACGTGGGTTTCGCTTTGTTGGTTGACTCTGTCTTCGAGTTGCTTTGTTCGGCTGCCCAATGTTTCTAGTTTTCCGATAAAGTCTTTTATGTCCTCGACTTGTTGTTGTCGGGCTTGTTCGAACATGGGTTTGAGTGCTGTTTCGTTGTTGTTGTTGTTGTTGTTGTTGTTGGTTGGTTCATGGGTTGTGTCGGCGTTGTCCGTTAGAGTGCTGGTGTTGACGGTTTCAGGTGTTGAGTTTGCGTCGTCATCGGGGGGTTGTTCTGTTTCCTCGTTGTTGGGCGTCTTGTTGGTAGCTTCGGGTGGTATGTTGTTGGGGCTGTTGACGTCTTCTTCGTTGTCGTCTTCCTCGTCGCTCCAGTCCCTTTGCACATGTACACTGTTGGTGGCTCCATTTCCTTTTTTGCTGTCTGTCTGTCTGTCTCTCTCTCATCTATAGTTCATCTCTCTCTCCCTCTCTCTCTCTCCCTCTAGATCTCTCTCTCTCTGTCTGTCTCTCTCTCTCTCTCTCTCTCTCTCTCTCTCTCTCTCTCTCTCTCTCTCTCTCTCTGTGCGTGCGTGTCTGTGTGTGTGTCTGTGTGTGTGCGTGTGTATGTCTGTGTCTGTGTCTGTGTCTGTGTGTGTGTGTGTTCTATGTGTATGTGTGTGTGTGTGTGTCTGTGTGTGTGTGCGTGTGTCTTCTTCTTCCTCTCTCTCTCTGTCTGTCTCTCTCCCTCTCTCCCTCCCTCTCCCTCTCTCTCTCTCTCTCGGTAGATAGATAGATAGATAGATAGATAGATAGATAGATAGATAGATAGATAGATGCATGCATGTATGTATGTAAATATGTATGTATGTATGCATGTATGTATGTATGCATGTATACGTATGTGTGTATGTTAGTTGTGAATGTTATGTATGTTAGTTGTGAATGTTATGTATGTTATGTATGTTATGTATGCTATGTATGTTATGTATGTTATGTATGTTATTTATGTCTCTCTCTCTAAATAGGTATGTATGTATGTATGTATGTATGTAATTATGTATCTCTCTCTCTTCTCTCTTATTACTATTATTATTATTAAATAATATTAGCCCAGTGGTCAAGTTCTACCATCTGGGCCCTGTCGCCAGTTCGATTCCCGTCGGTGCCACCAGTATTTTCATTGAACATACCGGTCCGTCTGGACCAGTATTTTCATTGAACATACCGGTCCGTCTGGAAGTGTTGGAACTGCCCTTGGGGGGGTGTCATTAGAGCCTATCGTCAATTCTTCGTACTCCCCTCACGGGTGAGACGATGGAGGCGCATGTGCAGAAATGCATCAGCCATTGACAGAGAAGCACTATTAAATAATATTAATCAGCGTTGATAATATTCAATAATGAAGTTTAATAAATTGAATAACATTAAATAATATTGAACTTGCATGTTATTAATATTGAATAATATTAAATAACATTGAATAACTTTCATATTATTAATATTGAATAATATTAAATAACATTGAATGACTGAAGTCACAGTTCACGTTGGCTCGGAATAACGGACGGTTTACTATTAATAATATTGAACAATATTGAAGAATAGACTTGAAATTAATATTGAATAATATTGAATAATATATATTGAATCATATTGATTAATATTAATATTGATTAATATTTATTAATCATCATTGATTAATATCATGATTGATTAATATTGATTAATAATGAATAATGAGTGACTATCGGTGCATTGGTTGGAATAATATTGAATAATATTGAATAATATTGAATAATATTGCTTGATATGGATTAATATTAAATCATAGTAGTATTGAATAATATTGCCAAAAATATTGAATAATGTTGAATAATGTTGAAAATTTCTGCAATGTTCAAATTAGTATTATATATTAAATATATTTCAAATGTACGTTTCGTGGCGTTTACTAGTGTGGACATCACCCCCCCCCCCCCCAATTATCAGGTAAAAACTTATTTATAGATTTCGTCTGGCCGGACACGTCTGAAATGCCAATTTGATCCTGGTCTTTTGGCGGCTTTTTGTCTTTGCGTCACTGAGCTAATATAACGAGACATCATTCTCTTTTTTTGAGGACTGTGTTTGGTTATATTGCCGACTTACTCTTCCATTGAGCTATCGTTGGGGATAGTACATTTGGAGTCCATAGCTAAAGGCTGATTTCTTTTCTGATCTGAGTCGTACAGACATCAGATAAGCACAAATGTATTTTTCGCTGATCTGTCGCACAGACATCAGACGAAAACAAACACCCCTACTCATCCTCAAACAAAAAACTTACAAACAAGCAATCAATTTGTCACAAGCTTGCATAACCTTTAGCCCTTGTGCACATTTGGCTTCTGTGTGCTCTTCTACAAGACACCAGACCACACCTACTCCACTCCCTCTTGCTGCTTGCATAAAGCCAAGTAGGACAAGTGCGAAACAAACATCAGACAAACACGCAGACAGAGGAAAAACGAGCATAGCACTCCCACTCTCTGTTCTGAACCATTTTCCTTGCATTTTCTCTGCAGAAACCAGAGGAGATTACACATCTCTCACACAAGAGCAAGACAAATATCGAAGCACTGTCCGACGACAGACTGACTTCTACATAACAGCTCTTTTGACCAAACTATCGTTATCTCTGTGTAGGGCCTGACGCACCATAACTATTTCAACAGAGAAAAGGAAGAAGGAGAAGAAGGTTGCATAGAGTGATAAGAATAACAGAGGGGGAAAAAAAATGCAGACGTGACTCTTATAACATAAGATGGAAGACGAGAATGAGCAGGCTGGTGTGACACCAACTGATTATGGTCCTAGTGAGGGAGGAGAGGAGCAGGAGACTCAGTACTCAGAAGAGAGGGGGGATAGAGATGGAGAGGAGAGAGAGGAGTATACGTATACAGCCGATGTAGAGTCGACAGGGGGGGGTAATGCACAAGAAGCGAGTGCAGGTCAGACTGGAGGCTCTCCACTGACAGAGGCAGAGAGAGAGATGGAGGATGTTGGCCAGAATATCCCAAATACATGGGAACAGTTGGCTACATATGATGATGAAGAGTCCTTCTTCCTTAACTACCCAACCTATTATAAAACACACATCTACATTCCTTACGAGAAAAGGAATAGACCAGGACAAGGTCAAAGCAACTTCCTGATCGAAATTCCCGGCCTTGCGAAGCCTCTCTTCAACAAAGTGAGGTTTGAGCACGAAAGAGTGCCATTGCAGGATATCAAGTATGGCGACACTCTTACACTGTGCGACATATACGACATATCTGCAACACTCTACGCTGCTGTGCTCGTTGCGGAATTTTATGAACGCACAAACATACAGTGGAAAAATAAACGCACAACTGCAGCATGGCTGTCTGTCTGTGGTGTCCCCACTGATATCAAGAATCTAGAAAGAAAGTTCGAAGGTAGAAACCAAAGTGGCATTGAGTTTGCCCTTGAGGCTTTTGTAACTGCCTTCACACGGGCTTACAACGAAATATACAAAGCACTGAAAGACAACACAAGGCAACATCCTGTTTACGAGGAGGTTGACCAGTCTTGTCAGGTGCTTGAACGCCTCACA